>JAQOOF010000425.1:18230-28500 GCA_029931835.1 Etheostoma nigrum | reverse complement strand
AGAGGCCGAAACGCACGTTTCCAGCATAAAGATGTGTGTATAGCAGCTACTGTTAAGAAACTAGTGTAAAACTGTTGAAATGACAGTAACAAGCTTAAAACGTCACAATAAGCTTAGAAGAGGCCAAAACGCACGTTTCCAGCATGGAGATGTGTGTATAGCAGCTACTGTTAAGAAACTAGTGTAAAACTGTTGAAATGACAGTAACAAGCTTAAAACGTCACAAAAAGCCCAGAAGAGGCCAAAACGCACGTTTCCAGCATGGAGATGTGTGTATAGCAGCTACTGTTAAGAAACTAGTGTAAAACTGTTGAAATGACAGTAACAAGCTTAAAACGTCACAATAAGCTTAGAAGAGGCCAAAACGCACGTTTCCAGCATGGAGATTTGTGTATAGCAGCTACTGTTAAGAAACTAGTGTACAACTGTTGAAATGACAGTAACAAGCTTAAAACGTCACAAAAAGCTTAGAAGAGGCTGAAATGCACGTTTCCAGCATAGAGATGTGTGTATAGCAGCTACTGTTAAGAAACTAGTGTAAAACTGTTGAAATGACAGTACAAGCTTAAAACGTCACAAAAAGCCCAGAAGAGGCCAAAACGCATGTTTCCAGCATGGAGATTTGTGTATAGCAGCTACTGTTAAGAAACTAGTGTAAAACTGTTGAAATGACAGTAACAAGCTTAAAACGTCACAATAAGCTTAGAAGAAGCCAAAACGCACGTTTCCAGCATGGAGATGTGTGTATAGCAGCTACTGTTAAGAAACTAGTGTAAAACTGTTGAAATGACAGTAACATGCTTAAAACATCACAAAAAGCCCAGAAGAGGCCGAAACGCATGTTTCCAGCATGGAGATGTGTGTATAGCAGCTACTGTTAAGAAACTAGTGTAAAACTGTTGAAATGACAGTAACATGCTTAAAACATCACAAAAAGCCCAGAAGAGGCCGAAACGCATGTTTCCAGCATGGAGATGTGTGTATAGCAGCTACTGTTAAGAAACTAGTGTAAAACTGTTGAAATGACAGTAACAAGCTTAAAACGTCACAATAAGCTTAGAAGAGGCCGAAACGCACGTTTCCAGCATGGAGATGTGTGTATAGCAGCTACTGTTAAGAAACTAGTGTAAAACTGTTGAAATGACAGTAACATGCTTCAAACATCACAAAAAGCTCAGAAGAGGCAGAAACGCACGTTTCCAGCATGGAGATGTGTGTATAGCAGCTACTGTTAAGAAACTAGTGTAAAACTGTTGAAATGACAGTAACATGCTTCAAACATCACAAAAAGCCCAGAAGAGGCCGAAACGCACGTTTCCAGCATGGAGATGTGTGTATAGCAGCTACTGTTAAGAAACTAGTGTAAAACTGTTGAAATGACAGTAACAAGCTTAAAACGTCACAATAAGCTTAGAAGAGGCCGAAACGCACGTTTCCAGCATGGAGATGTGTGTATAGCAGCTACTGTTAAGAAACTAGTGTAAAACTGTTGAAATGACAGTAACAAGCTTAAAACGTCACAATAAGCTTAGAAGAGGCCGAAACGCACGTTTCCAGCATGGAGATGTGTGTATAGCAGCTACTGTTAAGAAACTAGTGTAAAACTGTTGAAATGACAGTAACAAGCTTGAAACGTCACAAAAAGCTTAGAAGAGGCTGAAATGCACGTTTCCAGCATGGAGATGTGTGTATAGCAGCTACTGTTAAGAAACTAGTGTAAAACTGTTGAAATGACAGTAACAAGCTTAAAACGTCACAAAAAGCTTAGAAGAGGCCAAAACGCACGTTTCCAGCATGGAGATGTGTGTATAGCAGCTACTGTTAAGAAACTAGTGTAAAACTGTTGAAATGACAGTAACATGCTTAAAACATCACAAAAAGCCCAGAAGAGGCCGAAACGCACGTTTCCAGCATGGAGATGTGTGTATAGCAGCTACTGTTAAGAAACTAGTGTAAAACTGTTGAAATGACAGTAACAAGCTTAAAACGTCACAAAAAGCCCAGAAGAGGCCAAAACGCACGTTTCCAGCATGGAGATGTGTGTATAGCAGCTACTGTTAAGAAACTAGTGTAAAACTGTTGAAATGACAGTAACAAGCTTAAAACGTCACAATAAGCTTAGAAGAGGCCGAAACGCACGTTTCCAGCATGGAGATGTGTGTATAGCAGCTACTGTTAAGAAACTAGTGTAAAACTGTTGAAATGACAGTAACAAGCTTAAAACGTCACAATAAGCTTAGAAGAGGCCGAAACGCACGTTTCCAGCATGGAGATGTGTGTATAGCAGCTACTGTTAAGAAACTAGTGTAAAACTGTTGAAATGACAGTAACAAGCTTGAAACGTCACAAAAAGCTTAGAAGAGGCTGAAATGCACGTTTCCAGCATAGAGATGTGTGTATAGCAGCTACTGTTAAGAAAATAGTGTAAAACTGTTGAAATGACAGTACAAGCTTAAAACGTCACAAAAAGCCCAGAAGAGGCCAAAACGCATGTTTCCAGCATGGAGATGTGTGTATAGCAGCTACTGTTAAGAAACTAGTGTAAAACTGTTGAAATGACAGTAACAAGCTTAAAACGTCACAATAAGCTTAGAAGAAGCCAAAACGCACGTTTCCAGCATGGAGATGTGTGTATAGCAGCTACTGTTAAGAAACTAGTGTAAAACTGTTGAAATGACAGTAACATGCTTCAAACATCACAAAAAGCCCAGAAGAGGCCGAAACGCACATTTCCAGCATGGAGATGTGTGTATAGCAGCTACTGTTAAGAAACTAGTGTAAAACTGTTGAAATGACAGTAACAAGCTTAAAACGTCACAATAAGCTTAGAAGAGGCTGAAACGCACGTTTCCAGCATGGAGATGTGTGTATAGCAGCTACTGTTAAGAAACTAGTGTAAAACTGTTGAAATGACAGTAACAAGCTTGAAACGTCACAAAAAGCTTAGAAGAGGCTGAAATGCACGTTTCCAGCATAGAGATGTGTGTATAGCAGCTACTGTTAAGAAACTAGTGTAAAACTGTTGAAATGACAGTAACAAGCTTAAAACGTCACAATAAGCTTAGAAGAGGCCGAAACGCACGTTTCCAGCATAAAGATGTGTGTATAGCAGCTACTGTTAAGAAACTAGTGTAAAACTGTTGAAATGACAGTAACAAGCTTAAAACGTCACAATAAGCTTAGAAGAGGCCAAAACGCACGTTTCCAGCATGGAGATTTGTGTATAGCAGCTACTGTTAAGAAACTAGTGTAAAACTGTTGAAATGACAGTAACAAGCTTATAACGTCACAAAAAGCTTAGAAGAGGCTGAAATGCACGTTTCCAGCATAGAGATGTGTGTATAGCAGCTACTGTTAAGAAAATAGTGTAAAACTGTTGAAATGACAGTACAAGCTTAAAACGTCACAAAAAGCCCAGAAGAGGCCAAAACGCATGTTTCCAGCATGGAGATGTGTGTATAGCAGCTACTGTTAAGAAACTAGTGTAAAACTGTTGAAATGACAGTAACAAGCTTAAAACGTCACAAAAAGCCCAGAAGAGGCCGAAACGCACGTTTCCAGCATGGAGATGTGTGTATAGCAGCTACTGTTAAGAAACTAGTGTAAAACTGTTGAAATGACAGTAACAAGCTTGAAACGTCACAAAAAGCTTAGAAGAGGCTGAAATGCACGTTTCCAGCATAGAGATGTGTGTATAGCAGCTACTGTTAAGAAACTAGTGTAAAACTGTTGAAATGACAGTAACAAGCTTAAAACGTCACAATAAGCTTAGAAGAGGCCGAAACGCACGTTTCCAGCATAAAGATGTGTGTATAGCAGCTACTGTTAAGAAACTAGTGTAAAACTGTTGAAATGACAGTAACAAGCTTAAAACGTCACAATAAGCTTAGAAGAGGCCAAAACGCACGTTTCCAGCATGGAGATTTGTGTATAGCAGCTACTGTTAAGAAACTAGTGTAAAACTGTTGAAATGACAGTAACAAGCTTAAAACGTCACAATAAGCTTAGAAGAAGCCAAAACGCACGTTTCCAGCATGGAGATGTGTGTATAGCAGCTACTGTTAAGAAACTAGTGTAAAACTGTTGAAATGACAGTAACATGCTTCAAACATCACAAAAAGCCCAGAAGAGGCCGAAACGCATGTTTCCAGCATGGAGATGTGTGTATAGCAGCTACTGTTAAGAAACTAGTGTAAAACTGTTGAAATGACAGTAACATGCTTAAAACATCACAAAAAGCCCAGAAGAGGCCGAAACGCATGTTTCCAGCATGGAGATGTGTGTATAGCAGCTACTGTTAAGAAACTAGTGTAAAACTGTTGAAATGACAGTAACAAGCTTAAAACGTCACAAAAAGCTTAGAAGAAGCCAAAACGCACGTTTCCAGCATGGAGATGTGTGTATAGCAGCTACTGTTAAGAAACTAGTGTAAAACTGTTGAAATGACAGTAACATGCTTCAAACATCACAAAAAGCCCAGAAGAGGCCGAAACGCACGTTTCCAGCATGGAGATGTGTGTATAGCAGCTACTGTTAAGAAACTAGTGTAAAACTGTTGAAATGACAGTAACAAGCTTAAAACGTCACAATAAGCTTAGAAGAGGCCGAAACGCACGTTTCCAGCATGGAGATGTGTGTATAGCAGCTACTGTTAAGAAACTAGTGTAAAACTGTTGAAATGACAGTAACAAGCTTGAAACGTCACAAAAAGCTTAGAAGAGGCTGAAATGCACGTTTCCAGCATAGAGATGTGTGTATAGCAGCTACTGTTAAGAAAATAGTGTAAAACTGTTGAAATGACAGTACAAGCTTAAAACGTCACAAAAAGCCCAGAAGAGGCCAAAACGCATGTTTCCAGCATGGAGATGTGTGTATAGCAGCTACTGTTAAGAAACTAGTGTAAAACTGTTGAAATGACAGTAACAAGCTTAAAACGTCACAATAAGCTTAGAAGAAGCCAAAACGCACGTTTCCAGCATGGAGATGTGTGTATAGCAGCTACTGTTAAGAAACTAGTGTAAAACTGTTGAAATGACAGTAACATGCTTCAAACATCACAAAAAGCCCAGAAGAGGCCGAAACGCACGTTTCCAGCATGGAGATGTGTGTATAGCAGCTACTGTTAAGAAACTAGTGTAAAACTGTTGAAATGACAGTAACAAGCTTAAAACGTCACAATAAGCTTAGAAGAGGCCGAAACGCACGTTTCTAGCATGGAGATGTGTGTATAGCAGCTACTGTTAAGAAACTAGTGTAAAACTGTTGAAATGACAGTAACAAGCTTGAAACGTCACAAAAAGCTTAGAAGAGGCCGAAATGCACGTTTCCAGCATAGAGATGTGTGTATGGCAGCTACTGTTAAGAAACTAGTGTAAAACTGTTGAAATGACAGTAACAAGCTTAAAACGTCACAATAAGCTTAGAAGAGGCCGAAACGCACGTTTCCAGCATAAAGATGTGTGTATAGCAGCTACTGTTAAGAAACTAGTGTAAAACTGTTGAAATGACAGTAACAAGCTTAAAACGTCACAATAAGCTTAGAAGAGGCCAAAACGCACGTTTCCAGCATGGAGATTTGTGTATAGCAGCTACTGTTAAGAAACTAGTGTAAAACTGTTGAAATGACAGTAACAAGCTTAAAACGTCACAAAAAGCCCAGAAGAGGCCAAAACGCATGTTTCCAGCATGGAGATGTGTGTATAGCAGCTACTGTTAAGAAACTAGTGTAAAACTGTTGAAATGACAGTAACAAGCTTAAAACGTCACAAAAAGCCCAGAAGAGGCCGAAACGCACGTTTCCAGCATGGAGATGTGTGTATAGCAGCTACTGTTAAGAAACTAGTGTAAAACTGTTGAAATGACAGTAACAAGCTTGAAACGTCACAAAAAGCTTAGAAGAGGCTGAAATGCACGTTTCCAGCATAGAGATGTGTGTATAGCAGCTACTGTTAAGAAACTAGTGTAAAACTGTTGAAATGACAGTAACAAGCTTAAAACGTCACAATAAGCTTAGAAGAGGCCGAAACGCACGTTTCCAGCATAAAGATGTGTGTATAGCAGCTACTGTTAAGAAACTAGTGTAAAACTGTTGAAATGACAGTAACAAGCTTAAAACGTCACAATAAGCTTAGAAGAGGCCAAAACGCACGTTTCCAGCATGGAGATTTGTGTATAGCAGCTACTGTTAAGAAACTAGTGTAAAACTGTTGAAATGACAGTAACAAGCTTAAAACGTCACAAAAAGTTTAGAAGAGGCTGAAATGCACGTTTCCAGCATAGAGATGTGTGTATAGCAGCTACTGTTAAGAAACTAGTGTAAAACTGTTGAAATGACAGTAACAAGCTTAAAACGTCACAATAAGCTTAGAAGAGGCCAAAACGCACGTTTCCAGCATGGAGATTTGTGTATAGCAGCTACTGTTAAGAAACTAGTGTACAACTGTTGAAATGACAGTAACAAGCTTAAAACGTCACAAAAAGCTTAGAAGAGGCTGAAATGCACGTTTCCAGCATAGGGATGTGTGTATAGCAGCTACTGTTAAGAAACTAGTGTAAAACTGTTGAAATGACAGTACAAGCTTAAAACGTCACAAAAAGCCCAGAAGAGGCCAAAACGCATGTTTCCAGCATGGAGATTTGTGTATAGCAGCTACTGTTAAGAAACTAGTGTAAAACTGTTGAAATGACAGTAACAAGCTTAAAACGTCACAATAAGCTTAGAAGAAGCCAAAACGCACGTTTCCAGCATGGAGATGTGTGTATAGCAGCTACTGTTAAGAAACTAGTGTAAAACTGTTGAAATGACAGTAACATGCTTCAAACATCACAAAAAGCCCAGAAGAGGCCGAAACGCATGTTTCCAGCATGGAGATGTGTGTATAGCAGCTACTGTTAAGAAACTAGTGTAAAACTGTTGAAATGACAGTAACATGCTTAAAACATCACAAAAAGCCCAGAAGAGGCCGAAACGCATGTTTCCAGCATGGAGATGTGTGTATAGCAGCTACTGTTAAGAAACTAGTGTAAAACTGTTGAAATGACAGTAACAAGCTTAAAACGTCACAATAAGCTTAGAAGAAGCCAAAACGCACGTTTCCAGCATGGAGATGTGTGTATAGCAGCTACTGTTAAGAAACTAGTGTAAAACTGTTGAAATGACAGTAACATGCTTCAAACATCACAAAAAGCCCAGAAGAGGCAGAAACGCACGTTTCCAGCATGGAGATGTGTGTATAGCAGCTACTGTTAAGAAACTAGTGTAAAACTGTTGAAATGACAGTAACATGCTTCAAACATCACAAAAAGCCCAGAAGAGGCCGAAACGCACGTTTCCAGCATGGAGATGTGTGTATAGCAGCTACTGTTAAGAAACTAGTGTAAAACTGTTGAAATGACAGTAACAAGCTTAAAACGTCACAATAAGCTTAGAAGAGGCCGAAACGCACGTTTCCAGCATGGAGATGTGTGTATAGCAGCTACTGTTAAGAAACTAGTGTAAAACTGTTGAAATGACAGTAACAAGCTTAAAACGTCACAATAAGCTTAGAAGAGGCCGAAACGCACGTTTCCAGCATGGAGATGTGTGTATAGCAGCTACTGTTAAGAAACTAGTGTAAAACTGTTGAAATGACAGCAACAAGCTTGAAACGTCACAAAAAGCTTAGAAGAGGCTGAAATGCACGTTTCCAGCATAGAGATGTGTGTATAGCAGCTACTGTTAAGAAAATAGTGTAAAACTGTTGAAATGACAGTACAAGCTTAAAACGTCACAAAAAGCCCAGAAGAGCCCAAAACGCATGTTTCCAGCATGGAGATGTGTGTATAGCAGCTACTGTTAAGAAACTAGTGTAAAACTGTTGAAATGACAGTAACATGCTTCAAACATCACAAAAAGCCCAGAAGAGGCCGAAACGCACGTTTCCAGCATGGAGATGTGTGTATAGCAGCTACTGTTAAGAAACTAGTGTAAAACTGTTGAAATGACAGTAACAAGCTTGAAACGTCACAAAAAGCTTAGAAGAGGCTGAAATGCACGTTTCCAGCATAGAGATGTGTGTATAGCAGCTACTGTTAAGAAACTAGTGTAAAACTGTTGAAATGACAGTAACAAGCTTAAAACGTCACAATAAGCTTAGAAGAGGCCGAAACGCACGTTTCCAGCATAAAGATGTGTGTATAGCAGCTACTGTTAAGAAACTAGTGTAAAACTGTTGAAATGACAGTAACAAGCTTAAAACGTCACAATAAGCTTAGAAGAGGCCAAAACGCACGTTTCCAGCATGGAGATTTGTGTATAGCAGCTACTGTTAAGAAACTAGTGTAAAACTGTTGAAATGACAGTAACAAGCTTAAAACGTCACAAAAAGCTTAGAAGAGGCTGAAATGCACGTTTCCAGCATAGAGATGTGTGTATAGCAGCTACTGTTAAGAAACTAGTGTAAAACTGTTGAAATGACAGTAACAAGCTTAAAACGTCACAATAAGCTTAGAAGAGGCCGAAACGCACGTTTCCAGCATGGAGATGTGTGTATAGCAGCTACTGTTAAGAAACTAGTGTAAAACTGTTGAAATGACAGTAACAAGCTTGAAACGTCACAAAAAGCTTAGAAGAGGCTGAAATGCACGTTTCCAGCATAGAGATGTGTGTATAGCAGCTACTGTTAAGAAAATAGTGTAAAACTGTTGAAATGACAGTACAAGCTTAAAACGTCACAAAAAGCCCAGAAGAGGCCAAAACGCATGTTTCCAGCATGGAGATGTGTGTATAGCAGCTACTGTTAAGAAACTAGTGTAAAACTGTTGAAATGACAGTAACAAGCTTAAAACGTCACAATAAGCTTAGAAGAAGCCAAAACGCACGTTTCCAGCATGGAGATGTGTGTATAGCAGCTACTGTTAAGAAACTAGTGTAAAACTGTTGAAATGACAGTAACAAGCTTCAAACATCACAAAAAGCCCAGAAGAGGCCGAAACGCACGTTTCCAGCATGGAGATGTGTGTATAGCAGCTACTGTTAAGAAACTAGTGTAAAACTGTTGAAATGACAGTAACAAGCTTAAAACGTCACAATAAGCTTAGAAGAGGCCGAAACGCACGTTTCCAGCATGGAGATGTGTGTATAGCAGCTACTGTTAAGAAACTAGTGTAAAACTGTTGAAATGACAGTAACAAGCTTGAAACGTCACAAAAAGCTTAGAAGAGGCCGAAACGCACGTTTCCAGCATGGAGATGTGTGTATAGCAGCTACTGTTAAGAAACTAGTGTAAAACTGTTGAAATGACAGTAACAAGCTTAAAACGTCACAAAAAGCTTAGAAGAGGCCGAAACGCACGTTTCCAGCATAAAGATGTGTGTATAGCAGCTACTGTTAAGAAACTAGTGTAAAACTGTTGAAATGACAGTAACAAGCTTAAAACGTCACAATAAGCTTAGAAGAGGCCAAAACGCACGTTTCCAGCATGGAGATTTGTGTATAGCAGCTACTGTTAAGAAACTAGTGTAAAACTGTTGAAATGACAGTAACAAGCTTAAAACGTCACAAAAAGCTTAGAAGAGGCTGAAATGCACGTTTCCAGCATAGAGATGTGTGTATAGCAGCTACTGTTAAGAAACTAGTGTAAAACTGTTGAAATGACAGTAACAAGCTTAAAACGTCACAATAAGCTTAGAAGAGGCCGAAACGCACGTTTCCAGCATGGAGATGTGTGTATAGCAGCTACTGTTAAGAAACTAGTGTAAAACTGTTGAAATGACAGTAACAAGCTTAAAACGTCACAAAAAGCTTAGAAGAGGCTGAAATGCACGTTTCCAGCATAGAGATGTGTGTATAGCAGCTACTGTTAAGAAAATAGTGTAAAACTGTTGAAATGACAGTAACAAGCTTAAAACGTCACAAAAAGCCCAGAAGAGGCCAAAACGCATGTTTCCAGCATGGAGATGTGTGTATAGCAGCTACTGTTAAGAAACTAGTGTAAAACTGTTGAAATGACAGTAACAAGCTTAAAACGTCACAAAAAGCTTAGAAGAGGCCGAAATGCACGTTTCCAGCATAGAGATGTGTGTATAGCAGCTACTGTTAAGAAACTAGTGTAAAACTGTTGAAATGACAGTAACATGCTTCAAACATCACAAAAAGCCCAGAAGAGGCAGAAACGCACGTTTCCAGCATGGAGATGTGTGTATAGCAGCTACTGTTAAGAAACTAGTGTAAAACTGTTGAAATGACAGTAACAAGCTTAAAACGTCACAAAAAGCTTAGAAGAGGCTGAAA
>JAQOOF010000425.1:0-17730 GCA_029931835.1 Etheostoma nigrum | reverse complement strand
TAACAGTAGCTGCTATGCACACATCTCTAGGCTGGAAACGTGTGTTTCGGCGTCTTCTGGGCTTTTTGTGACGTTTTAAGCATGTTACTGTTATTTCAACAGTTTTACACTAGTTTCTTAACAGTAGCTGCTATACACACATCTCCATGCTGGAAACGTGCGTTTTGGCCTCTTCTGGGCTTTTGTGACGTTTTAAGCATGTTACTGTCATTTCAACAGTTTTACACTAGTTTCTTAACAGTAGCTGCTATACACACATCTCTATGCTGGAAACATGCGTTTCGGCCTCTTCTGGGCTTTTGTGATGTTTTAAGCATGTTACTGTCATTTCAACAATTTTACACTAGTTTCTTAACAGAAGCTGCTATACAAAAATCTCCATGCTGGAAACGTGCGTTTTGGCCTCTTCTAAGCTTATTGTGACGTTTTAAGCTTGTTACTGTCATTTCAACAGTTTTACACTAGTTTCTTAACAGTAGCTGCTATACACACATCTCCATGCTGGAAACATGCGTTTCGGCCTCTTCTAAGCTTATTGTGACGTTTTAAGCTTGTTACTGTCATTTCAACAGTTTACACTAGTTTCTTAACAGTAGCTGCTATACACACATCTCCATGCTGGAAACGTGCGTTTCGGCCTCTTCTGGGCTTTTTGTGATGTTTTAAGCATGTTACTGTCATTTCAACGGTTTTACACTAGTTTCTTAACAGTAGCTGCTATACACACATCTCCATGCTGGAAACGTGCGTTTCGGCCTCTTAAGGGCTTTTTGTGATGTTTGAAGCATGTTACTGTCATTTCAACAGTTTTACACTAGTTTCTTAATAGTAGCTGCTATACACACATCTCCATGCTGGAAACGTGCGTTTCGGCTTCTTCTAAGCTTATTGTGACGTTTTAAGATTGTTACTGTCATTTCAACAGTTTTACACTAGTTTCTTAACAATAGCTGCTATACACACATCTCCATGCTGGAAACGTGTGTTTCGGCGTCTTCTGGGCTTTTTGTGACGTTTTAAGCATGTTACTGTTATTTCAACAGTTTTACACTAGTTTCTTAACAGTAGCTGCTATACACACATCTCCATGCTGGAAACGTGCGTTTCGGCCTCTTCTGGGCTTTTTGTGATGTTTGAAGCTTGTTACTGTCATTTCAACAGTTTTACACTAGTTTCTTAACAGTAGCTGCTATACACACATCTCCATGCTGGAAACGTGCGTTTCGGCCTCTTAAGGGCTTTTTGTGATGTTTGAAGCATGTTACTGTCATTTCAACAGTTTTACACTAGTTTCTTAATTGTAGCTGCTATACACACATCTCCATGCTGGAAACGTGCGTTTCGGCTTCTTCTAAGCTTATTGTGACGTTTTAAGATTGTTACTGTCATTTCAACAGTTTTACACTAGTTTCTTAACAATAGCTTCTATACACACATCTCCATGCTGGAAACGTGTGTTTCGGCGTCTTCTGGGCTTTTTGTGACGTTTTAAGCATGTTACTGTTATTTCAACAGTTTTACACTAGTTTCTTAACAGTAGCTGCTATACACACATCTCCATGCTGGAAACGTGCGTTTCGGCCTCTTCTGGGCTTTTTGTGATGTTTGAAGCTTGTTACTGTCATTTCAACAGTTTTACACTAGTTTCTTAACAGTAGCTGCTATACACACACATCTCCATGCTGGAAACGTGCGTTTCGGCTTCTTCTAAGCTTATTGTGACGTTTTAAGCTTGTTATTGTCATTTCAAAAACTTTACACTAGTTTCTTAACAGTAGCTGCTATACACACATCTCCATGCTGGAAACGTGCGTTTCGGCCTCTTCTGGGCTTTTTGTGATGTTTTAAGCATATTACTGTCATTTCAACAGTTTTACACTAGTTTCTTAACAGTAGCTGCTATACACACATCTCCATGCTGGAAACGTGCGTTTCGGCTTCTTCTAAGCTTATTGTGACGTTTTAAGCTTGTTACTGTCATTTCAACAGTTTTACACTAGTTTCTTAACAGTAGCTGCTATACACACATCTCCATGCTGGAAACGTGCATTTCAGCCTCTTCTAAGCTTTTTGTGACGTTTCAAGCTTGTTACTGTCATTTCAACAGTTTGACACTAGTTTCTTAACAGTAGCTGCTATACACACATCTCTATGCTGGAAACGTGCATTTCAGCCTCTTCTAAGCTTTTTATGACGTTTCAAGCTTGTTACTGTCATTTCAACAGTTTTACACTAGTTTCTTAACAGTAGCTGCTATACACACATCTCCATGCTGGAAACGTGCGTTTCGGCCTCTTCTAAGCTTAATGTGACGTTTTAAGCTTTTTACTGTCATTTCAACAGTTTTACACTAGTTTCTTAACAGTAGCTGCTATACACACATCTCCATGCTGGAAACGTGCGTTTCGGCTCCTTCTAAGCTTATTGTGACGTTTTAAGCTTGTCACTGTCATTTCAACAGTTTTACACTAGTTTCTTAACAGTAGCTGCTATACACTCATTTCCATGCTGGAAACGTGCGTTTCAGCTTCTTCTAAGCTTTTTGTGACGTTTTAAGCTTGTTACTGTCATTTCAACAATTTTACACTAGTTTCTTAACCGTAGCTGCTATACACAATTCTCCATGCTGGAAACGTGCGTTTTGGCCTCTTCTAAGCTTATTGTGACGTTTTAAGCTTGCTACTGTCATTTCAACAGTTTTACACTAGTTTCTTAACAGTAGCTGCTATACACACATCTCCATGCTGGAAACATGCGTTTCGGCCTCTTCTGGGCTTTTTGTGACGTTTTAAGCTTGTCACTGTCATTTCAACAGTTTTACACTAGTTTCTTAACAGTAGCTGCTGTACAAATCTCCATGCTGGAAACGTGCGTTTCGGCCTCTTCTAAGCTTCTTGCGACGTTTTAAACTTGTTACTGTCATTTCAACAGTTTTACACTAGTTTCTTAACAGTAGCTGCTATACACACATCTCCATGCTGGAAACGTGCGTTTCGGTATCTTCTAAGCTTATTGTGACGTTTTAAGCTTGTTATTGTCATTTCAACAACTTTACACTAGTTTCTTAACAGTAGCTGCTATACACACATCTCCATGCTGGAAACGTGCGTTTCGGCCTCTTCTGGGCTTTTTGTGATGTTTTAAGCATGTTACTGTCATTTCAACGGTTTTACACTAGTTTCTTAACAGTAGCTGCTATACACACATCTCCATGCTGGAAACGTGCGTTTCGGCCTCTTCTGGGCTTATTGTGACGTTTTAAGCATGTTACTGTCATTTCAACAGTTTTACACTAGTTTCTTAACAGTAGCTGCTGTACACTCATCTCCATGCTGGAAAAGTGCGTTTCATCTTCTTCTATGCTTATTGTGACGTTTCAAGCTTGTTACTGTCATTTCAACAGTTTTACACTAGTTTCTTAACAGTAGCTGCTATGCACACATCTCTATGCTGGAAACGTGTGTTTCGGCGTCTTCTGGGCTTTTTGTGACGTTTTAAGCATGTTACTGTTATTTCAACAGTTTTACACTAGTTTCTTAACAGTAGCTGCTATACACACATCTCCATGCTGGAAACGTGCGTTTTGGCCTCTTCTAAGCTTATTGTGACGTTTTAAGCTTGTTACTGTCATTTCAACAGTTTTACACTAGTTTCTTAACAGTAGCTGCTATACACACACATCTCCATGCTGGAAACATGCGTTTCGGCCTCTTCTAAGCTTATTGTGACGTTTTAAGCTTGTTACTGTCATTTCAACAGTTTACACTAGTTTCTTAACAGTAGCTGCTATACACACATCTCCATGCTGGAAACGTGCGTTTCGGCGTCTTCTGGGCTTTTTGTGATGTTTGAAGCATGTTACTGTCATTTCAACGGTTTTACACTAGTTTCTTAACAGTAGCTGCTATACACACATCTCCATGCTGGAAACGTGCGTTTCGGCCTCTTCTGGGCTTTTTGTGACGTTTTAAGCATGTTACTGTCATTTCAACTGTTTTACACTAGTTTCTTAACAGTAGCTGCTGTACACTCATCTCCATGCTGGAAACGTGCGTTTCATCTTCTTCTATGCTTATTGTGACGTTTCAAGCTTGTTACTGTCATTTCAACAGTTTTACACTAGTTTCTTAACAGTAGCTGCTATGCACACATCTCTATGCTGGAAACATGTGTTTCGGCGTCTTCTGGGCTTTTTGTGACGTTTTAAGCATGTTACTGTTATTTCAACAATTTTACACTAGTTTCTTAACAGAAGCTGCTATACACACATCTCTATGCTGGAAACGTGCATTTCAGCCTCTTCTAAGCTTTTTGTGACGTTTTAAGCTTGTTACTGTCATTTCAACAGTTTTACACTAGTTTCTTAACAGTAGCTGCTATACACATGTCACAGACCCGCTTAGGGGAGTGTGCTAAACCCAGGAATACCAGTAAATCTTTCCACTGACAAACAGGATCGCAGGCAACTCGGCTCAATTATAACGCTTTTATTCTAAACAGTTTTAAAATTAGCAACAAACAAATGATTACAAAACACCATTAAGAGATTAGAATTTAAGTACTAAGGTTAAACACGCTAAAAATAATGTTCTTATCGTTCATGTTCAATGTTCTGTATAGTCCGTGGCAATGGCTGTGCAAAGGGCGGCCGTGTCCTGCTCCTGGAGACTGGCTCGTTCTTTTGCCGGTCCACGCGGTGTCCGACGCCTCTCGTTGGCCGACGCTGGGGGAAAACAGGGAGAGCACTCTCAATGAACAGATCACAAACAGTTCTTGTGCCCACACACTCTCCAAGGGTAGGTGGCAGACTTTCCTTTACTTATCTATTTCCTCGCGTTGTATCTCTCTCTAGAGTGGCTGCCGTCAATCCTTCACCAAGCCGTCCGTTCGTCCCGGTTACCGCTATCCTCCGTGTCCGTAGGGCTTCCTTTCCTCGACGTCTGCTCTGCTCTCCTGCTCCCGACCTGTGCTGTCCCGGCCGTGACCTTCTCTCTGCTTTACTGCACTCCTGCTCTCCTTTTAACAGTCTGCACTCTCACACACCTGCTTCGTTAAGTCCAGGTGTTTCCAATTGTCTCTGCCTCAGCCCATTAAGTCTGGGCGACCAAAAAAGGAACAAGGGGGAGGAGCTCCAGTCTTGTCAGGGAGAGACACAACCAGTCTGTACATACAACTAAACCCAACCCAAAACATGCAATAATAAGTGATGCAATAATAAAACATGCAATAGTAAACCACGCGATAAGTCAAACAATAATAAAACATACAATAGTGGAACATGCGGATGCCCAACAACAAAACCCATGCAACAACAAGGAAAAATCACAGCACACGCATGCAAACACCCCACCAATAAAAATCCACCTCTGACACACACATCTCTATGCTGGAAACGTGCATTTCAGCCTCTTCTAAGCTTTTTGTGACGTTTCAAGCTTGTTACTGTCATTTCAACAGTTTTACACTAGTTTCTTAACAGTAGCTGCTATACACACATCTCCATGCTGGAAACGTGCGTTTCGGCTTCTTCTAAGCTTATTGTGACGTTTTAAACTTGTTACTGTCATTTCAACAGTTTTACACTGGTTTCTTAACAGTAGCTGCTATACACACATCTCCATGCTGGAAACGTGCGTTTCGGCTTCTTCTAAGCTTATTGTGACGTTTTAAGCTTGTTACTGTCATTTCAACAGTTTTACACTAGTTTCTTAACAGTAGCTGCTATACACACATCTCCATAATGGAAACATGCGTTTCGGCCTCTTCTGGGCTTTTTGTGATGTTTTAAGCATGTTACTGTCATTTCAACAATTTTACACTAGTTTCTTAACAGAAGCTGCTATACACACATCTCCATGCTGGAAACGTGCGTTTCGGCCTCTTCTGGGCTTTTTGTGATGTTTGAAGCATGTTACTGTCATTTCAACAGTTTTACACTAGTTTCTTAATAGTAGCTGCTATACACACATCTCCATGCTGGAAACGTGCGTTTCGGCTTCTTCTAAGCTTATTGTGACGTTTTAAGCTTGTTACTGTCATTTCAACAGTTTTACACTAGTTTCTTAACAGTAGCTGCTATACACACATCTCCATGCTGGAAACATGCGTTTTGGCCTCTTCTGGGCTTTTTGTGACGTTTTAAGCTTGTACTGTCATTTCAACAGTTTTACACTAGTTTCTTAACAGTAGCTGCTATACACACATCTCTATGCTGGAAACGTGCATTTCAGCCTCTTCTAAGCTTTTTGTGACGTTTTAAGCTTGTTACTGTCATTTCAACAGTTTTACACTAGTTTCTTAACAGTAGCTGCTGTACACTCATCTTCATGCTGGAAACGTGCGTTTAGGCTTCTTCTAAGCTTATTGTGACGTTTTAAGCTTGTCACTGTCATTTCAACAGTTTTACACTAGTTTCTTAACAGTAGCTGCTATACACACATCTCCATGCTGGAAACGTGCGTTTCGGCCTCTTCTAAACTTATTGTGACGTTTTAAGTTTTTTACTGTCATTTCAACAGTTTTACACTAGTTTCTTAACAGTAGCTGCTATACACAAATCTCAATGCTGGAAACGTGCGTTTTGGCCTCTTCTAATATTATTGTGACGTTTTAAGCTTGTTACTGTCATTTCAACAGTTTTACACTAGTTTCTTAATAGTATCTGCTATACACACATCTCTATGCTGGAAACGTGCATTTCAGCCTCTTCTAAGCTTTTTGTGACGTTTCAAGCTTGTTACTGTCATTTCGAAAGTTTTACACTAGTTTCTTAATAATAGCTGCTATACACACATCTCCATGCTGGAAACGTGCGTTTCGGCTTCTTCTAAGCTTATTGTGACGTTTTAAGCTTGTTACTGTCATTTCAACAGTTTTACACTAGTTTCTTAACAGTAGCTGCTGTACTCTCATCTCCATGCTGGAAACGTGCGTTTAGGCTTCTTCTAAGCTTATTGTGACGTTTTAAGCTTGTCACTGTCATTTCAACAGTTTTACACTAGTTTCTTAACAGTAGCTTCTATACACTCATCTCCATGCTGGAAACGTGCGTTTCGGCCTCTTCTGGGCTTTTTGTGATGTTTTAAGCATGTTACTGTCATTTCAACAATTTTACACTAGTTTCTTAACAGTAGCTGCTATACACACATCTCCATGCTGGAAACGTGCGTTTCGGCTTCTTCTGGGCTTTTTGTGACGTTTTAAGCTTGTACTGTCATTTCAACAGTTTTACACTAGTTTCTTAACAGTAGCTGCTATACACACATCTCCATGCTGGAAACGTGCGTTTCAGCTTCTTCTAAGCTTATTGTGACGTTTTAAGCTTGTTACTGTCATTTCAACAGTTTTACACTAGTTTCTTAACAGTAGCTGCTATACACACATCTCCATGCTGGAAACATGCGTTTTGGCCTCTTCTGGGCTTTTTGTGATGTTTTAAGCATGTTACTGTGATTTCAACAATTTTACACTAGTTTCTTAACAGAAGCTGCTATACAAAAATCTCCATGCTGGAAACGTGCGTTTTGGCCTCTTCTAAGCTTATTGTGACGTTTTAAGCTTGTTACTGTCATTTCAACAGTTTTACACTAGTTTCTTAACAGTAGCTGCTATACACACATCTCCATGCTGGAAACGTGCGTTTCGGCCTCTTCTGGGCTTTTTGTGACGTTTTAAGCTTGTTACTGTCATTTCAACAGTTTTACAGTAGTTTCTTAACAGTAGCTGCTATACACACATCTCCATGCTGGAAACGTGCGTTTCGGCCTCTTCTAAGCTTATTGTGACGTTTTAAGTTTTTTACTGTCATTTCAACAGTTTACACTAGTTTCTTAACAGTAGCTGCTATACACACATCTCCATGCTGGAAACGTGCGTTTAGGCCTCTTCTGGGCTTTTTGTGATGTTTGAAGCATGTCACTGTCATTTCAACAGTTTTACACTAGTTTCTTAACAGTAGCTGCTATACACACATCTCCATGCTGGAAACGTGCGTTTCGGCTTCTTCTGGGCTTTTTGTGACGTTTTAAGCTTGTACTGTCATTTCAACAGTTTTACACTAGTTTCTTAACAGTAGCTGCTATACACACATCTCCATGCTGGAAACGTGCGTTTCAGCTTCTTCTAAGCTTATTGTGACGTTTTAAGCTTGTTACTGTCATTTCAACAGTTTTACACTAGTTTCTTAACAGTAGCTGCTATACACACATCTCCATGCTGGAAACATGCGTTTTGGCCTCTTCTGGGCTTTTTGTGATGTTTTAAGCATGTTACTGTGATTTCAACAATTTTACACTAGTTTCTTAACAGAAGCTGCTATACAAAAATCTCCATGCTGGAAACGTGCGTTTTGGCCTCTTCTAAGCTTATTGTGACGTTTTAAGCTTGTTACTGTCATTTCAACAGTTTTACACTAGTTTCTTAACAGTAGCTGCTATACACACATCTCCATGCTGGAAACGTGCGTTTCGGCCTCTTCTGGGCTTTTTGTGACGTTTTAAGCTTGTTACTGTCATTTCAACAGTTTTACAGTAGTTTCTTAACAGTAGCTGCTATACACACTTCTCCATGCTGGAAACGTGCGTTTCGGCCTCTTCTGGGCTTTTTGTGATGTTTTAAGCATGTTACTGTCATTTCAACGGTTTTACACTAGTTTCTTAACAGTAGCTGCTATACACACATCTCCATGCTGGAAACGTGCGTTTCGGCCTCTTCTGGGCTTTTTGTGATGTTTGAAGCTTGTTACTGTCATTTCAACAGTTTTACACTAGTTTCTTAACAGTAGCTGCTATACACACATCTCCATGCTGGAAACGTGCGTTTCGGCTTCTTCTAAGCTTATTGTGACGTTTTAAGCTTGTTATTGTCATTTCAACAACTTTACACTAGTTTCTTAACAGTAGCTGCTATACACACATCTCCATGCTGGAAACATGCGTTTCGGCCTCTTCTGGGCTTTTTGTGACGTTTTAAGCTTGTTACTGTCATTTCAACAGTTTTACACTAGTTTCTTAACAGTAGCTGCTATACACACATCTCCATGCTGGAAACGTGCGTTTCGGCCTCTTCTGGGCTTTTTGTGATGTTTTAAGCATATTACTGTCATTTCAACAGTTTTACACTAGTTTCTTAACAGTAGCTGCTATACACACATCTCCATGCTGGAAACGTGCGTTTCGGCTTCTTCTAAGCTTATTGTGACGTTTTAAGCTTGTTACTGTCATTTCAACAGTTTTACACTAGTTTCTTAATAGTAGCTGCTATACACACATCTCCATGCTGGAAACGTGCATTTCAGCCTCTTCTAAGCTTTTTGTGACGTTTCAAGCTTGTTACTGTCATTTCAACAGTTTGACACTAGTTTCTTAACAGTAGCTGCTATACACACATCTCCATGCTGGAAACGTGCATTTCAGCCTCTTCTAAGCTTTTTATGACGTTTCAAGCTTGTTACTGTCATTTCAACAGTTTTACACTAGTTTCTTAACAGTAGCTGCTATACACACATCTCCATGCTGGAAACGTGCGTTTCGGCCTCTTCTAAGCTTATTGTGACGTTTTAAGCTTTTTACTGTCATTTCAACAGTTTTACACTAGTTTCTTAACAGTAGCTGCTATACACACATCTCCATGCTGGAAACGTGCGTTTCGGCTTCTTCTAAGCTTATTGTGACGTTTTAAGCTTGTTACTGTCATTTCAACAGTTTTACACCAGTTTCTTAGCAGTAGCTGCTGTACACTCATCTCCATGCTGGAAACGTGCGTTTCGGCTCCTTCTAAGCTTATTGTGACGTTTTAAGCTTGTCACTGTCATTTCAACAGTTTTACACTAGTTTCTTAACAGTAGCTGCTATACACTCATTTCCATGCTGGAAACGTGCGTTTCGGCTTCTTCTAAGCTTTTTGTGACGTTTTAAGCTTGTTACTGTCATTTCAACAATTTTACACTAGTTTCTTAACCGTAGCTGCTATACACAATTCTCCATGCTGGAAACGTGCGTTTTGGCCTCTTCTAAGCTTATTGTGACGTTTTAAGCTTGCTACTGTCATTTCAACAGTTTTACACTAGTTTCTTAACAGTAGCTGCTATACACACATCTCCATGCTGGAAACATGCGTTTCGGCCTCTTCTGGGCTTTTTGTGACGTTTTAAGCTTGTCACTGTCATTTCAACAGTTTTACACTAGTTTCTTAACAGTAGCTGCTATACACACATCTCCATGCTGGAAACGTGCGTTTCGGCATCTTCTAAGCTTATTGTGACGTTTTAAGCTTGTTTTTGTCATTTCAACAACTTTACACTAGTTTCTTAACAGTAGCTGCTATACACACATCTCCATGCTGGAAACGTGCGTTTCGGCCTCTTCTGGGCTTTTTGTGATGTTTTAAGCATGTTACTGTCATTTCAACGGTTTTACACTAGTTTCTTAACAGTAGCTGCTATACACACATCTCCATGCTGGAAACGTGCGTTTCGGCTTCTTCTAAACTTATTGTGACGTTTTAAGATTGTTACTGTCATTTCAACAGTTTTACACTAGTTTCTTAACAATAGCTGCTATACACACATCTCCATGCTGGAAACGTGTGTTTCGGCGTCTTCTGGGCTTTTTGTGACGTTTTAAGCATGTTACTGTTATTTCAACAGTTTTACACTAGTTTCTTAACAGTAGCTGCTATACACACATCTCCATGCTGGAAACATGCGTTTTGGCCTCTTCTGGGCTTTTTGTGATGTTTTAAGCATGTTACTGTGATTTCAACAGTTTTACACTAGTTTCTTAACAGAAGCTGCTATACAAAAATCTCCATGCTGGAAACGTGCGTTTTGGCCTCTTCTAAGCTTATTGTGACGTTTTAAGCTTGTTACTGTCATTTCAACAGTTTTACACTAGTTTCTTAACAGTAGCTGCTATACACACATCTCCATGCTGGAAACATGCGTTTCGGCCTCTTCTGGGCTTTTTGTGACGTTTTAAGCTTGTCACTGTCATTTCAACAGTTTTACACTAGTTTCTTAACAGTAGCTGCTATACACACATCTCCATGCTGGAAACGTGCGTTTCGGCATCTTCTAAGCTTATTGTGACGTTTTAAGCTTGTTATTGTCATTTCAACAACTTTACACTAGTTTCTTAACAGTAGCTGCTATACACACATCTCCATGCTGGAAACGTGCGTTTCGGCCTCTTCTGGGCTTTTTGTGATGTTTTAAGCATGTTACTGTCATTTCAACGGTTTTACACTAGTTTCTTAACAGTAGCTGCTATACACACATCTCCATGCTGGAAACGTGCGTTTCGGCTTCTTCTAAACTTATTGTGACGTTTTAAGATTGTTACTGTCATTTCAACAGTTTTACACTAGTTTCTTAACAATAGCTGCTATACACACATCTCCATGCTGGAAACGTGTGTTTCGGCGTCTTCTGGGCTTTTTGTGACGTTTTAAGCATGTTACTGTTATTTCAACAGTTTTACACTAGTTTCTTAACAGTAGCTGCTATACACACATCTCCATGCTGGAAACATGCGTTTTGGCCTCTTCTGGGCTTTTTGTGATGTTTTAAGCATGTTACTGTGATTTCAACAGTTTTACACTAGTTTCTTAACAGAAGCTGCTATACAAAAATCTCCATGCTGGAAACGTGCGTTTTGGCCTCTTCTAAGCTTATTGTGACGTTTTAAGCTTGTTACTGTCATTTCAACAGTTTTACACTAGTTTCTTAACAGTAGCTGCTATACACACATCTCCATGCTGGAAACGTGCGTTTCGGCCTCTTCTGGGCTTTTTGTGACGTTTTAAGCTTGTTACTGTCATTTCAACAGTTTTACAGTAGTTTCTTAACAGTAGCTGCTATACACACATCTCCATGCTGGAAACGTGCGTTTCGGCCTCTTCTGGGCTTTTTGTGATGTTTTAAGCATGTTACTGTCATTTCAACGGTTTTACACTAGTTTCTTAACAGTAGCTGCTATACACACATCTCCATGCTGGAAACGTGCGTTTCGGCCTCTTCTGGGCTTTTTGTGATGTTTGAAGCTTGTTACTGTCATTTCAACAGTTTTACACTAGTTTCTTAACAGTAGCTGCTATACACACATCTCCATGCTGGAAACGTGCGTTTCGGCTTCTTCTAAGCTTATTGTGACGTTTTAAGCTTGTTATTGTCATTTCAACAACTTTACACTAGTTTCTTAACAGTAGCTGCTATACACACATCTCCATGCTGGAAACATGCGTTTCGGCCTCTTCTGGGCTTTTTGTGACGTTTTAAGCTTGTTACTGTCATTTCAACAGTTTTACACTAGTTTCTTAACAGTAGCTGCTATACACACATCTCCATGCTGGAAACGTGCGTTTCGGCCTCTTCTGGGCTTTTTGTGATGTTTTAAGCATATTACTGTCATTTCAACAGTTTTACACTAGTTTCTTAACAGTAGCTGCTATACACACATCTCCATGCTGGAAACGTGCGTTTCGGCTTCTTCTAAGCTTATTGTGACGTTTTAAGCTTGTTACTGTCATTTCAACAGTTTTACACTAGTTTCTTAACAGTAGCTGCTATACACACATCTCCATGCTGGAAACGTGCAATTCAGCCTCTTCTAAGCTTTTTGTGACGTTTCAAGCTTGTTACTGTCATTTCAACAGTTTGACACTAGTTTCTTAACAGTAGCTGCTATACACACATCTCCATGCTGGAAACGTGCATTTCAGCCTCTTCTAAGCTTTTTATGACGTTTCAAGCTTGTTACTGTCATTTCAACAGTTTTACACTAGTTTCTTAACAGTAGCTGCTATACACACATCTCCATGCTGGAAACGTGCGTTTCGGCCTCTTCTAAGCTTATTGTGACGTTTTAAGCTTTTTACTGTCATTTCAACAGTTTTACACTAGTTTCTTAACAGTAGCTGCTATACACACATCTCCATGCTGGAAACGTGCGTTTCGGCTTCTTCTAAGCTTATTGTGACGTTTTAAGCTTGTTACTGTCATTTCAACAGTTTTACACCAGTTTCTTAGCAGTAGCTGCTGTACACTCATCTCCATGCTGGAAACGTGCGTTTCGGCTCCTTCTAAGCTTATTGTGACGTTTTAAGCTTGTCACTGTCATTTCAACAGTTTTACACTAGTTTCTTAACAGTAGCTGCTATACACTCATTTCCATGCTGGAAACGTGCGTTTCGGCTTCTTCTAAGCTTTTTGTGACGTTTTAAGCTTGTTACTGTCATTTCAACAATTTTACACTAGTTTCTTAACCGTAGCTGCTATACACAATTCTCCATGCTGGAAACGTGCGTTTTGGCCTCTTCTAAGCTTATTGTGACGTTTTAAGCTTGCTACTGTCATTTCAACAGTTTTACACTAGTTTCTTAACAGTAGCTGCTATACACACATCTCCATGCTGGAAACATGCGTTTCGGCCTCTTCTGGGCTTTTTGTGACGTTTTAAGCTTGTCACTGTCATTTCAACAGTTTTACACTAGTTTCTTAACAGTAGCTGCTGTACAAATCTCCATGCTGGAAACGTGCGTTTCGGCCTCTTCTAAGCTTCTTGCGACGTTTTAAACTTGTTACTGTCATTTCAACAGTTTTACACTAGTTTCTTAACAGTAGCTGCTATACACACATCTCCATGCTGGAAACGTGCGTTTCGGCATCTTCTAAGCTTATTGTGACGTTTTAAGCTTGTTATTGTCATTTCAACAACTTTACACTAGTTTCTTAACAGTAGCTGCTATACACACATCTCCATGCTGGAAACGTGCGTTTCGGCCTCTTCTGGGCTTTTTGTGATGTTTTAAGCATGTTACTGTCATTTCAACAGTTTTACACTAGTTTCTTAACAGTCGCTGCTATACACACATCTCCATGCTGGAAACGTGCGTTTCGGCCTCTTCTGGGCTTTTTGTGACGTTTTAAGCATGTTACTGTCATTTCAACAGTTTTACACTAGTTTCTTAACAGTAGCTGCTGTACACTCATCTCCATGCTGGAAACGTGCGTTTCATCTTCTTCTATGCTTATTGTGACGTTTCAAGCTTGTTACTGTCATTTCAACAGTTTTACACTAGTTTCTTAACAGTAGCTGCTATGCACACATCTCTATGCTGGAAACGTGTGTTTCGGCGTCTTCTGGGCTTTTTGTGACGTTTTAAGCATGTTACTGTTATTTCAACAGTTTTACACTAGTTTCTTAACTGTAGCTGCTATACACACATCTCCATGCTGGAAACGTGCGTTTTGGCCTCTTCTGGGCTTTTGTGACGTTTTAAGCATGTTACTGTCATTTCAACAGTTTTACACTAGTTTCTTAACAGTAGCTGCTATACACACATCTCTATGCTGGAAACATGCGTTTCGGCCTCTTCTGGGCTTTTGTGATGTTTTAAGCATGTTACTGTCATTTCAACAATTTTACACTAGTTTCTTAACAGAAGCTGCTATACAAAAATCTCCATGCTGGAAACGTGCGTTTTGGCCTCTTCTAAGCTTATTGTGACGTTTTAAGCTTGTTACTGTCATTTCAACAGTTTTACACTAGTTTCTTAACAGTAGCTGCTATACACACATCTCCATGCTGGAAACATGCGTTTCGGCCTCTTCTAAGCTTATTGTGACGTTTTAAGCTTGTTACTGTCATTTCAACAGTTTACACTAGTTTCTTAACAGTAGCTGCTATACACACATCTCCATGCTGGAAACGTGCGTTTCGGCCTCTTAAGGGCTTTTTGTGATGTTTGAAGCATGTTACTGTCATTTCAACAGTTTTACACTAGTTTCTTAATAGTAGCTGCTATACACACATCTCCATGCTGGAAACGTGCGTTTCGGCTTCTTCTAAGCTTATTGTGACGTTTTAAGCTTGTTACTGTCATTTCAACAGTTTTACACTAGTTTCTTAACAATAGCTGCTATACACACACATCTCCATGCTGGAAACGTGTGTTTCGGCGTCTTCTGGGCTTTTTGTGACGTTTTAAGCATGTTACTGTTATTTCAACAGTTTTACACTAGTTTCTTAACAGTAGCTGCTATACACACATCTCCATGCTGGAAACATGCGTTTCGGCCTCTTAAGGGCTTTTTGTGATGTTTGAAGCATGTTACTGTCATTTCAACAGTTTTACACTAGTTTCTTAATAGTAGCTGCTATACACACATCTCCATGCTGGAAACGTGCGTTTCGGCTTCTTCTAAGCTTATTGTGACGTTTTAAGCTTGTTACTGTCATTTCAACAGTTTTACACTAGTTTCTTAACAGTAGCTGCTATACACATGTCACAGACCCGCTTAGGGGAGTGTGCTAAACCCAGGAATACCAGTAAATCTTTCCACTGACAAACAGGATCGCAGGCAACTCGGCTCAATTATAACGCTTTTATTCTAAACAGTTTTAAAATTAGCAACAAACAAATGATTACAAAACACCATTAAGAGATTAGAATTTAAGTACTAAGGTTAAACACGCTAAAAATAATGTTCTTATCGTTCATGTTCAATGTTCTGTATAGTCCGTGGCAATGGCTGTGCAAAGGGCGGCCGTGTCCTGCTCCTGGAGACTGGCTCGTTCTATTGCCGGTCCACGCGGTGTCCGACGCCTCTCGTTGGCCGACGCTGGGGGAAAACAGGGAGAGCACTCACAATGAACAGATCACAAACAGTTCTTGTGCCCACACACTCTCCAAGGGTAGGTGGCAGACTTTCCTTTACTTATCTATTTCCTCGCGTTGTATCTCTCTCTAGAGTGGCTGCCGTCAATCCTTCACCAAGCCGTCCGTTCGTCCCGGTTACCGCTATCCTCCGTGTCCGTAGGGCTTCCTTTCCTCGACGTCTGCTCTGCTCTCCTGCTCCCGACCTGTGCTGTCCCGGCCGTGACCTTCTCTCTGCTTTACTGCACTCCTGCTCTCCTTTTAACAGTCTGCACTCTCACACACCTGCTTCGTTAAGTCCAGGTGTTTCCAATTGTCTCTGCCTCAGCCCATTAAGTCTGGGCGACCAAAAAAGGAACAAGGGGGAGGAGCTCCAGTCTTGTCAGGGAGAGACACAACCAGTCTGTACATACAACTAAACCCAACCCAAAACATGCAATAATAAGTGATGCAATAATAAAACATGCAATAGTAAACCACGCGATAAGTCAAACAATAATAAAACATACAATAGTGGAACATGCGGATGCCCAACAACAAAACCCATGCAACAACAAGGAAAAATCACAGCACACGCATGCAAACACCCCACCAATAAAAATCCACCTCTGACACACACATCTCTATGCTGGAAACGTGCATTTCAGCCTCTTCTAAGCTTTTTGTGACGTTTCAAGCTTGTTACTGTCATTTCAACAGTTTTACACTAGTTTCTTAACAGTAGCTGCTATACACACATCTCCATGCTGGAAACGTGCGTTTCGGCTTCTTCTAAGCTTATTGTGACGTTTTAAACTTGTCATTTCAACAGTTTTACACTGGTTTCTTAACAGTAGCTGCTATACACACATCTCCATGCTGGAAACGTGCGTTTCGGCTTCTTCTAAGCTTATTGTGACGTTTTAAGCTTGTTACTGTCATTTCAACAGTTTTACACTAGTTTCTTAACAGTAGCTGCTATACACACATCTCCATAATGGAAACATGCGTTTCGGCCTCTTCTGGGCTTTTTGTGATGTTTTAAGCATGTTACTGTCATTTCAACAATTTTACACTAGTTTCTTAACAGAAGCTGCTATACAAAAATCTCCATGCTGGAAACGTGCGTTTTGGCCTCTTCTGGGCTTTTTGTGACGTTTTAAGCTTGTACTGTCATTTCAACAGTTTTACACTAGTTTCTTAACAGTAGCTGCTATACACACATCTCTATGCTGGAAACGTGCATTTCAGCCTCTTCTAAGCTTTTTGTGACGTTTTAAGCTTGTTACTGTCATTTCAACAGTTTTACACTAGTTTCTTAACAGTAGCTGCTGTACACTCATCTCCATGCTGGAAACGTGCGTTTCGGCTTCTTCTAAGCTTATTGTGACGTTTTAAGCTTGTCGCTGTCATTTCAACAGTTTTACACTAGTTTCTTAACAGTAGCTGCTATACACACATCTCCATGCTGGAAACGTGCGTTTCGGCCTCTTCTAAGCTTATTGTGACGTTTTAAGTTTTTTACTGTCATTTCAACAGTTTTACACTAGTTTCTTAACAGTAGCTGCTATACACAAATCTCAATGCTGGAAACGTGCGTTTTGGCCTCTTCTAATATTATTGTGACGTTTTAAGCTTGTTACTGTCATTTCAACAGTTTTACACTAGTTTCTTAATAGTATCTGCTATACACACATCTCTATGCTGGAAACGTGCATTTCAGCCTCTTCTAAGCTTTTTGTGACGTTTCAAGCTTGTTACTGTCATTTCAACAGTTTTACACTAGTTTCTTAACAGTAGCTGCTGTACTCTCATCTCCATGCTGGAAACGTGCGTTTAGGCTTCTTCTAAGCTTATTGTGACGTTTTAACCTTGTCACTGTCATTTCAACAGTTTTACACTAGTTTCTTAACAGTAGCTTCTATACACTCATCTCCATGCTGGAAACGTGCGTTTCGGCCTCTTCTGGGCTTTTTGTGATGTTTTAAGCATGTTACTGTCATTTCAACAATTTTACACTAGTTTCTTAACAGAAGCTGCTATACAAAAATCTCCATGCTGGAAACGTGCGTTTTGGCCTCTTCTAAGCTTATTGTG
>JAQOOF010000424.1:0-28151 GCA_029931835.1 Etheostoma nigrum | reverse complement strand
AGCAGGGTCAGAGAGACCAGCGACGTGTAACTCTAAGTCTTCAGAGGGAACACCCTGACGAATGGCACGATGAGACTGAATTGTCACATCAAAGCGCTCCGGTTTCATCTAATACATTGGATGATGATGACCGTGTGATTGCTGAAGTTTTGAAAAGCTTCCCTCCACGAGATCGCAACAACACTGAATACATCTTAAAAAAAATATCCGAGAGTGATAAAGGTTGGAATGCAAAGGGGGAATTTGTTTATAACGGTCAAGTTGTGAAGGGGTCACATATGACCGATTTATTGAAATACTTATCACGCTCTTATAAATCATCCCGAACCGCGCCGCCAACGGGTTGGTCAAAATTTCTGAATACCCTAGCTGTTTTGAACATCCCTTCTTCAGCCGTGAAAAACGTACAAGCTCGTGACCAGTACAGCTCTCTTAAGATGGCTACGGACCATGACCAAAATGTCATGTTTGGAAAAGAAACGACCCGCACGAGTCGTAGAAAGACGAAGAAAAAAACTATTCTGTCACCGACTTGGATCGGTATTTCACCATAAATAAATGTAACGTACAACTTTGTCATTCAATAATAAAAGTTTTTTTATTGAACATATTTTTGCGTACAATCTTTTTTTTTTTTCAATCAGCAATGAAATACAATTTTAAAAATAGTTTTCAATAGTCATATTATCCGCAACAGTCTTTAAACATCTGTAGAGAGCAGTTCTTCTGTTTCGGGACGACATTGATTTTATTCTTGAGTCGGTGTTTTCTCACAAAGTCGTATACCATTTGGTCATTTTTTATTACATCGTCGCTGTACAAAGACAGCGTTTGTTGGTAGGATAATCCACAGGCCCGTTGACAGAGATAATAGATGCAGTGTTGTCCACAAACGGTTGACAAGGGGTGTTGTAGCTGACGGTTGTGGTAGTTGATGTTTTGAGAGCGGTTTACCAAAAACTGTAAGATGCTTGAGGGATAGTGATCAAAGTCTGGCGGAAATCCATAAGAGTCAAAAAAGGTGGCTACACCCCCCTTTTCTAGGGTTAAAGCTAACCAATGTTCCCCAGGCATGTGAGCAGGGTGTGTGTTGACTATAAAGTAGGCGGGTGTTCTAAAGGATGGATTCAGCGAGGGTAATAGGTCACAGGCCCACACACCGCAAAATACATCTCCCAGCAAACGATTCAAAATACTCTCAATCTGAAGATTATCCATTTTTCTTCAAATTAGTAATAATCCACAAGCACCTGTCTTTTTGAATCAATCTCCAGAATTGAATCAAAACAAGCATAGACGATAAGTGTAGTGGTTTGTGGTAAGGCGACTCTGAATCTCATCTCCAATCTTAAATTACCGCTGGATATGGGTGACAATACATCGTTGTCATCAGCGGGCGATAGATTAAACACAAACAGAGAGTAGCCATCGTTAAATTCCTGTCGGTCTATACTCAGCGGTAAATCCTTCAGATGTCGCCCCGTAGCCAGGAACATGTTGTAAAACTCTCTAACAGACTGTCCGTTGTTAAACTGAGGTTGAAAGGCCTTAGCGGGAATCTGTTTACCATCCTGACAGAGTGCTAGATACTCCACATCATTGTGCATAAAATTGAAGGGTGACAAGTCTCTTCTACCTGTGAAAGCTTCGTGGTTCACCATACCCAAAACTATATATTTAGGCATAGCACCGAGAAAAAGATTCTCCTGGCTGCATATTCTCGAGTTTGCCGGTATTGAGTATGTTTTTACATTGACTCGTGAGATAGGATAGAGAGCGTTACCTTTCATTAAGGCTGCTGCGTGACCCAAACGTACGGCTGGGGATACTGACACTTTTTTGGCAAATAGAGATGCCCCCAGTATTTTCAGACGAAACGTGGAGTCATTGGCCCCCATTAGACAGAAAGCGTCGCTGGCACGGGTTAATTTAATTCTCAGATCAACAGAGTTCAGCAAAAGTCTCTCGCAGAAAAATATATCCCCGTGGAGAGGACCAGTCAGGTGTAGTTCTCGGGAATTAGAGGTGAAAGCGGCTCTCTTGTTTAACCCACGATTGGGACCATTGTCGATCACTCTAGAGTCTATGGACCCAGCGGTGTCTTTGTAAAAAAGACCGGCTGAGAACTGACTCGCTAGCGTATCTCCTGAAAAGTTGAGTAGCGTCTCAATCATGACACGATAGGGGTGTGTGGCACTTGATTGCGAGATCAATCTATCCCCCAAAATAACGTCGCATTGATCAAAGATTGTATTCAGAGGGTAATTGATAAGCCCCACTGCCGCATCATTGGCCAAGTCTGTCCCGTCCGCGTTGGTGATTTTCACACGGAGATGTAGCAATATATCGTTCAGATCCAGATACTTTTCACCGTCTCCTGGGATAAAAAATTCTATAGGACCCCCTTCTGTGATAGCCGACAAGGGGGAAATTTCAGTGTATGTTTTATCTTCGATGGACTGCTGGGTCATAGGTGCTGTGAATAAGTCCAATTCCGCTAGGGTGCACTCTGGAGATTTATGGTGTAACAGAGCCATGATTTTTTTTTCCTCACAAATCTGAATTAAAATATGTCAGAGCTCTGTGGGGACTTCCTCTTTGTCTGCCTCCTTCTCGCGACTGTTTTCTTCTTTTTACTAGCAGAGTGTTTTTTAGAGGTTGAGAGGCGTTCCCCCGGGGGGCGTCTCCTTTGTCTACGTGACAAGACCATAATACCACCCGACCCCTCTTGTTTCTGGTCGCCGGTGACAAATTTTCCAACACGACTGAACACATCCGAAGCAATGCTACTAGCGGCTGTTTTGAGATGAGGTTTAGCTATTGCAAAACCTTTCTTCACCAGAGGGGATACAAAACGAAACAATTTTGAAAATATAGAGCCTATGCCACGACCGTACATGACGGGGGCTCCATAAAACCCCGGCAAATTTCCTCCCACCTGACTTTCATAATAATGTACAAATCTGTGAGGATCCTCTCGCAAGTCTACCCGTGGCATTTTGACCGTTGCGTAACGTATAATTATTCGTATCTGATATCTGTCACACCCTTCAGTGGTGAGTCACTGTCACAGGATTAGATGATACTGAATGATGTGGAAAATCAGATGATTCATATATACCCCTGTTTTCAAACTTTTGGTCTAAAGTGTAGTGTCACAATGCACTTTCCGTAGGTGAAATCTACCAGTTTGTTTTGATCCGTTTTTATCTCAATCTTAATGGTTTCAATGTGTTGCTTCGCTACCGGTAGATAATAACAAGGGTTGAATTGCTGCGTGATGACTTCCCCAAATATCCCGTTAACACTGATTGTTCTCAAGAGCGGGGCATAAGCGTCACCGACTATTTGCGGTTGTACTACGTCACTGTAACAGTACAGATGATAAAGCCCCGCCTTTATATCAGCGGGGTAGGGAGCCAGCTTTTGATCAAACTTGAACCATTCTCCTGACTTTAGACCCATTATATATGCACCTGGTCCCTCATAGAGCATGTGGGTCTGACCCCCGGCTTGGAAATCAAATCTTTTCTGCATGATGTTATAAGCTATATAGACATCAGAATCAATTACTCTATAATAACTATCCATCATTAACCTAAAGTCTTTTATACCGCTGTAATATCCGGGTGTAAAATTTTGACGATGTATCACACTCTCTGACCCCGGTTCTTTGGGGGCTACCCTCCAGTAAAAATATGCATCATCATTATTTATAGTATACCAACTGTACGGATATGAAATCTCCGATAAGGCAACCTCCCATTTTCCTTCTAAATCGATATGTTGCGCTAAATCTACGCGGTAACTGGAACTCTTGTTATCTTTGAAGACATTTAGGCTGGCGTTAGAGGGCAGCGTAATGTAAAACCCATCGTCCTTTGCACCGTACATGATGGAATGATACTCTAGGCAAAAGCACGGTGATTCTTATACATTTATTATTTCATCAGCCTTGATCCAGCTGTTGAATTTCTCAGGCCAGTTTTTCCAACGTACAAAGAGTTGTTTTTCGCCTCTCACGGTGCGTTGTTTCAGAATCTCCTCAACGTGGTAGACTCTGTCTTTATCCTTTTTTACTTTCTGCAACTCTGCCTCATAAAATGAACCTTGGATGGCTTCACCGTCATAATCTTTCAGTTTGTACACAGGTGGCTCGCGAGGTATGCACTCTGAAACTGTAAACACTTCGTCCGTAAAACTCTGTTCGTACTTTTTATCAAACACACCTCTCAACTTTGATATCCTGACGAGGTCCCCCTCCTTAAAATTTTTCTTTAATTCGGTCTTCTGTGTTGCAATAGATTTACCGTACAGGTTTTCAAACACTTGATCAACGTTCTCTGCAGTTACATCCGTAGGCGCCATTTTTATGCTGCTGTGATAACTCTGATTATAGCCTTTCACCAAGTCTTGTAAGACATCGAGATATCGCATGGTGTTGTTAGCTGTGAAATATCTCCACATTCGGCTTTTTAAAGTGCGATTAAATCGTTCAACCACAGAGGCTTTGAGATCACTAGCTGTGGAAAAATGTATGATGCTGTGTTTTTTCATCAGAGCCTCAAAACGCTTGTTAAAAAATTCTTTTCCTGCGTCGGTTTGTAGTTTTAAGGGCGTCTGACTCTCCTCAAAAATTGACTCAAAGGCCTCAACTACATCGGATCCTGTTTTCCTCTTTAGAGCACGTACGTAGGCCTTTTTGGAAAACACATCTATGACCGTTAATAAATAATTATATCCGTCATTATAATCTGATAAGGCTTGCATGTCGCATAGGTCAGCTTGAAATTGGTTTAAAGGACGTGGTACGAAAACTCTGTTTCTGGTAAAATGTATTCTGACTGGCCTGTGTAGCGTGTATGCATCCTCTCCCGATAAAAAGTCTTTGACCTTTTCACGCTCAACTTTCTCACCCGTTTCAACATGCATACCTCTACAGAGGCGTTCTACACCACCAAAGCTACCTGGGTGTGCAGGGTTGTAATAAATATTTTTCATGATACGTGTCTCTGACATGATGAGATTAGAATGAGAGAAAAAGACTGTGCGTTGGTTATTTGAATTATTTTTTTTAATTAGAATTCTAGCACATATACATACAAAAACGATATAATAGAAAAAAAAACTTTTAACAAAACAATTTGATGTTAATACATACCAAGACACAAATACATCAGTGTTAAAAAAAAAAACCTAATTGTTACTACTAAACACACGTGATTATATATAGAGTTTGTGCTAACAGAGAATAATCTAGAGTACGCTGCATATCAACGTGCAGTTTTTTGAGTTCATCCGTAACGTTGACAGAGTGGTTGTTTTGCAAGAGTTGGCTGACAACATCTACATACAGGGTGTAAAAAACGAGTATGTGCCAGGGTTTAACATTGTCACTCGTTAGTTCTTTGAAAATTTTCTCAAAATTCTCTGACAAAGTAGATTCACCCCCAAATGCCAATTGTTGCACCCATACCTCCCAAGGTGTACCTGGTATGAAAGTAGAACACATCCTGGCTTTTTCCATCAAGCTCTCCAGTCTCTCAACGTATGCATTTTGGATTACAGTGTTGTTTTTAGACCTTGAAACTCTGTTCTCAACAGTTATCCTCAAAATCTCAATCAACTGTGAGATGACAAGGCGGTTAGTGATCAGAGTCCACATTTTCCCACAGAAATTCCCCATTTTCCCTACTAACACCCTGACCACATGTCACACAGTTTGTCAAAGTGTTCGTTTGTGATACTCTTGTAGTTGTCCTCTTGAGCCAACATCTCCTCGAATGCGCTGTAGATAAAGCGTGTTGATTTTAGCTCGTGTAGAAGCCCCTCCACCGTAGCTTTAATCTTCATATAACTTGCCTCAACGTTTTGCATGGATAGAAAGTGTTGAATGGCTGGAATAAGCTTCGGGGTGTAGAGCCGTTTCATCAACCAGTAAAAGTTTTCCTTGTAGAAGTCATCCTGAACCACATTCAAGCATTGGTGCTGTCTCTGACTGGGATGGTCAATGCGACACCCCTCGCACATCTCAACTTGGTACAGAGATAGAGTTTTGTTCAGCAGATGGAGCACCGCTATTTTTACACCTTTAAAGAAAGTGTCTGATAGCCAACCGTCAAGATCGTCATGGCTTCCTTCTTCAACAGCAATAGTTGGCAAATCACAGTGATGGCAGTCACAGGTTAAATATCCATCCAGATCCTCGTTGTAATTTTTCGGCAGAGTCGGGGTGACGTCCGCTGGACTGCTCTGGGGCTTGCTGTTGGTGAACATGTTTCTTCTCTCTGCAGCGTTTTTTATTTTGCTTGGTAGGTTGTCTCTTTTTATAGGGTGTGGTATCTCCCATGTGGGCGAGAAGAAGGAGTGGTTTGGCTCTGACGTATGGACGGGTGTGGGAGTAGAGGAGTTTTTTTCTTCATCAGGGTATTATCCCAAATGTGGCAACTGTGAAACAGGGAAGTGATTGTTTCACTGATCTGATCCAACTTTTCACTCCATACTTTAGCCGGTATAACCAACAAAGTCCTGAAAACACCGCATTCGGAATTGAACAGATCCAAGACAAAATTCCATTTAGCTTCTTCACTACAGGCTCCATCTTTCTTTAACTCTTCTTTATTCTTTAGCCGGTAACTGACACGGAAGAACCAATGACCCTCAGATGAGGATTTTGACAACCAAATAGCTGAAAATGATTTATCTCCAGATTGCAGAGCTCTTTTGTCCTCTTCTAACACCTCCCCTACACTCCACGGGTTGATGGACTTTAACACGCCCCAATCGTTGGAAGATAATGTGGCTACATCCACCAGGCCCCCCAGTGCGTTACCTTCACTTCTCTGATAGAGACACAGTTCCCCGGTCTGATACCTAAACATATATCCCCAACTACCACGCTCTCCATATGGTTCTAAAGACCATTCTTCATGCAGATGCGTGCTGAGTGGTGGAGGCTTTTGGATCCTGCGCAAAAACAGCATACTTTTTCTGGGACCATCTACGCCGGACTCTTGTAAAATGGTTATCCTCGTTTCACTAATGCAAGACGTTGCATCATCCCCCGACATGGTGAGTGAAAGAATGTGACTGCTGCACGCCTTGTGATTAGGAGGGGTAACAGGAGCACCCCAATATGCAAATTAGATCAGGAGAGGGGACCCTATGGGGATGACACACACACACACACACACACACACAGAATCTGTTTTTGACTGCAATGGTGACATCATCGTGATTAGGAAGGGGAAAAAGGAGGGGTAACAGGAGCACCCCAATATGTTTTTCTACCCCTTAGTTTGAGATGGTTTCTTAAAAGGGAGTAGTGATATAGTGAGTGAAAGAATCTGACTGCTGCAATGATTAATGAGTCGCTATTGTTTTATCATTGTGAGAACATTGAAAGAACTATACAGAGTTATAATAAACTATATAACCATCCTGTATGATGTAATGTCTAGACAGTCAAGAACAAAGGGGCCAATCCCAAACATATGTAAATGAGGAGGGGGGCACGTGTGGGAAAGGGGGGCGGGGCCATATGCTAATTAGGGGGCCTCATGGGCACGCGTGGGAAAAGGGGGAGGGGCCATTCATATGCTAATTAGGGGGCCTCATGGGCACGCGTGGGAAAAGGGGGCGGGGCCATTATGCTAATTAGGTCAAAGGTCAGAGCTGTCAAAAAGTTTGACGAAAGGGGTATCCTTAACTCTCTCTACAACACCATTGACCTGAAGCTCGATGCTGTCATGTAAATAGTTTTCTAATCAGCAATAAATATAACAATTTCTGATCAACCCATATCAATTGCATGCTTAAAATAACATACTGGTTAAAGCCCCGTTTGAATGCACAATGTTACCATTACACAAGGTAGTTTGCAGCTGCGGTTTGTATGATTGTGCGTTTGTGGGGGGCCGTGTATGTGTGCGGGTGTTTTAGTGGGTCTTTACATGTGCTCATCTGCTGTAAAGCACCATAGTGCTCCATTGGACCACCAGGTAAAAATTGACCTAGGAAAACCAAACACTATGTATTTAAAACCTTAAAATTCAATTAAATCGGTAGTTTTACTTGCAAAGATCATTGATTACCACCCATGTTATTTTTGGTTAATAGAAACTAACTTCTGATAAAGAAACTTAACATAAGTCAAATTTGACCCCAAGACAAAAGGAAAACAAGTTTTATATTGATACTCAAGCCTACTAGTGGGTACTTGCCATGCTGACTGTTCTTCTCTTAATCTTAACAGCAACAGTGTTGATTCCAAAGTGATCCCTTTTCGTGCAATTGTTTTAGTTTGGAGGAATGCATCAAGTAATGGCAAAGGGAAACCATTGTGCTTTCTGGCAGATGAAATCATTCATAGCTTAGAATTTAATTAGAGAAGTACGGTAAAATCTGTTTAGTTTAATATCAGCACAGACATAAGTAGGTACATGCAGAAACACGTCCAAGCAGCATCAGGTTGGCGGAGGGAACAGACGTCTGGTTGGCCGGCTGGTCGCCCAGCATCTGGTTGGCCGACGTCTGGTTGGCCGACGTCTGGTTGGCCGGCTGGCCGCCCCGCGTCTGGTTGGCCAACGTCTGGTTGGCCGGCTGGTCGCCCAGCGTCTGGTTGGCCAACGTCTGGTTGGCCGGCTGGTCGCCCAGCGTCTGGTTGGCCAACGTCTGGTTGGCCGGCTGGTCACCCAGCGTCTGGTTGTCCGACGTCTGGCAGGCCGGCTGGTCGCCCAGCGTCTGTTTGGCGGACGTCTGGTTGGCCGGCTGGTCGCCCAGCGTCTGGTTGGCCGACGTCTGGTTGGCCGGCTGGTCGCCCAGCGTCAGGCTGGTTTTTAGCTGTTTGGGTCCGTTCAGGGGCAATTGAACATCTTCAAGTTTTTGAATAGCTGCCTCAGCTTCTACTTCGTTGGTTTCCAGTTGTGCTGAAAAATAATAATATGTAGAAATGTTTAAGTTACAACTACCCTTGACATTAATACTGTAAAGAATTAACCATTAAGGCTTCTTTATTTTTTATTAAAAAGCAAATCAAGTACTAGCTAAAAGAAAACAAGGTGCTCTTCTGAAAATGCAAAATCTAAATCATTTCAGCCATGACTCTAAGTGGTTGTGTATGCCATATTTAAAGTGATTCCCTCTAGGCGTTCAGAGATATTGCATTCACAAGAATCAGATGGACAGACATGAGGATACAGTCACCTTAAACCTTTGACCTCCAAAATCTCATCAATTGATCTGCGAGTTTAAATGAAAGGTTTTGCAAAATTTGAAGAAATTCCTTCCTCCCTCCTGTGTTATCACGTTCACAAGAATGGGAAGTGCGTACGTATGTACAGATGGACGGACGACCCAAAAGCATAATACTTCTGGCCAAGGCTGGCGCCGAGACATAACAAGAGACAAAAAAAGAGGTGGGGGTTAGACAGAGTTAAGCCCTGACAGAATAGAGAAGGTTGTCGAAGTTTCTTTACAACAGGAGAGGAATTGTTTTGGAATAAAAAAACTAAATAAAGACAGCTGTGCAACTGAGTCAAGGTTTAGAATTTGGTGAGATTTGAGATTTGGTTATTCCCTGCAGAGAATAACCAGTGGGAAGACAGTTTTCACAGAGGTAATGCAGTAACAGTGTGACAAGGTCTTGCGAAATTAAGAAATTTTTTAGAGAAGAAAAAGAAAAAATGTTCCCATTTCATGGTCTACACAGCTCTCCGCATCATGGACTCTAGACGTCATGGGCGGGGCTTCCAGTACCTCATGGACCGGGAGGGTGACGGTCCTGAGGAGAGGTGCTGGATACCTTGGTGTCAGATCCTAGACGCGGACCTACTCCAGGACTTCTATAGGCTTCTGGTGCTCCTGGCTGTCCGCCCGATGGCATTTGTCGGAGGGGAGGTACTGTCATGACTCTGGCAAAATAAGGCCATCTACTTCTCAGCACAATCTTCCAAAATTCAGTCATTCAAACAAAAAAATTCCCATGTTCAAAAAGGAGTAGGAAGAAGTTCATAAACAACTTATCAGGTCCTACCCTCTTTCTCTACTTTTATCTTTTAGTAAATACAAAATCTTATGCTTCACTTATTTACACATCATAGACACAGATGCATACCTACATACCTACACACATTTACATGGTTTGTCTTTCTTTTCTTCCATTTCTCCTTCTTTCTATACCCTCTATCTATAGCAGATTAAATAGTAACAATTTCTATCTCCACCTCTGAAAAGTGCAGCTTCTTAGCCGGATTACGTCTGGCCATGTCGTAAATACTAGAGGCGAGGCCTCAAAACCGAGAACATATTGGGGCGTGATATTTAAATTACGATCATTTCCAGCTGCTGCATTTATCAATGTACGATCATTCTTACGCTCTGATTGCTGTGATACGAACGTTTCATGAATCTCTCGTGAAGCCTGTCATAAGAGGATTTCTGCGCTCATATCTGCGCTGGTTTCTACGTTAGGTTGATAAATGAGAGCCATTAGCTCTAAGGATGTGCTTCAATACATAACTGAATTGAGCACACTAATGAGTAGCACAATGGTGCAATTTGTTTACCTTGTCATAAGCTAAAGCCTTTTTCCAAGCTAAAAAAAACAAGGCGCTCTCTTGCAAACAGATTTTAGGCTGAGATGCTTCGGGTGTGTTTAGTTGTGAGCCCAAATAGTCGTAGAACAACAAAGACAAGACAGCGATCAGGCGGTGGAACCGGGGTATTGAAGTCCCGTCCATGCAACCGATGGATATGATCAAAACCTGTATACAGCCCAACCACTTACCAATCACATCACTAGAAAGTCAGCATTACTACAGGGTCCTGACAGGGTAGTGGATGTGGATTTGTCAAAATGGACAGTAAACTGCCTGAAGATGATTTCCCTCAAGAACATTACTTTTCATGGCACTGTCAACAACTTTTCCAGCAGTTTTTTTCATATTCATCTCACCATGGTAATCAGGTTGAGGGTCATAATCTCTTGATGCATCACCCTTTTAAAGTGTCTACCGTTGTGTCAGCAGCAAAAGAAAGTTAGCAGAGGATGGTTTTGATTCATCGACCTCTGGGCCACTTCCGCTGCGCTGAAATTCACCCCAGATGGGACTTGAACCCACAATTCCTGGCTTAGGAGGCCAGTGCCTTATCCATTAGGCCACTGGGGCTTCACATAACCAAAATTCACCAGTTCAGGAAAGATACATATACAGTTCTGGAGACGTAATGAAACTGTAACCTTGACCTTTGATCTTTTAAAATCGAAATCAGTTCATCCGGGACTCCAAGTGGTTATGTACGACACATTTAAAGTGCTTCCCTCTAGGCGTTCAGAGATATTGCATTCACAAGAATCGGATTGACAGACATGACACAGGACACAGTCACTTTGACAATAAACCTTTGACCTCCAAAATCTCATCAATCGATTTGCGACTTCATGTTAATGTTTTTGCAAAGTTTGAAGAAATTCCCTCCAGTGGGTCCTGTATTATCACATTCACAAGAATCGGAAGTGCGTACGTATGTAGAGATGGTCGGACGAACCAAAAGCATAATACTTCTAGCAACAGCTGGCGCTGAGACATAACAAGAGACAAAAAAAGAGGTGGGGGAGACAGAGTTAAGCCCTGACAGAATAGAGAACTACAGACCAAAGATGTGGAATAGTCCCAAGTGTGACCAGAAGAATTGGGAAAAAAACTAGAACTATAAAAGACAAACCTTCCTTCAAGAAATCTTTATTGTGCTCACATTGGCCCTCATTTATGAAATGTGCGTACGACCTAAAACAGGCGTAGGACGGGCGTACGCCGATTCCTACGCAAAGCTTGGCATTTATCAATTTGAACGTGAGTGTGGGCTGCGTCTCACGTCTGGTCTGACCTTGACCGGCGGGGGAGGGTGTGTATCCACAAACATGGCACCCCTTCTCTTCTCTGCTTCTCTTCATAGTCGTCAGATTAATTTATCATTTAATCAATAATATAATAAAACTAGAGGAAGGCAGTGCAGTACAGCCCGATCCAGCAGGGGAAAGTTCTAGCCCGACCAGGCTCCTCTCTTTACCCTGTCTCTCTTAGTTATGCTGTAATAGTTTTAGACTGCCGGGGGGCTTCCTTTGACACACTGAGCTCCTCTACCCTTTATCTTTCCATTTGTGTACATCCATGTCCCAGACGTGTTTGTTACTAACCTAGCTCTGGCAAGTCATTCCCCAAAGTCCTTATGTTCTTTTTCCCCCAGCATGTTTCCTTGGATCAGGGAGGCTCCAAAATCATGCTTGCATCTTGATAATATATTGATACTATGAATAAAATTGAATTTAATTGAGTCAGTATGGACTTCGGGTGCAGCATGTAACAGGAGAAGGAGAAGTCATCAGTTGGGCCTGTGCCTTGAGGAATGTGAGTATTAATATGACTGGGAGGGGTGGATTCATTTAGACTAACATATTCTCCATCACCCAGCCAGATCTCAGTAAGACTAAATAAATCAATATTTTAATCTTATATTAATTAAATTACTAGTACACTTTTAGAAGAGAGAGATCTGATGTTTAAGAGTCCACATTTAATTCTCCTATTATTTTGCACTATTGCAATTGTACAATTCATGTTGCACTAAACAGTTGAGGGCTCGCCTTCTAGTGTTAGTTGCCAGTACCCTAGTCTCTGCCTATCTTTCCCTACCGTGTCTGACCAACCTGTTTTCCCACCACCCTCCTGATCGAATTTTACCCCAAGGATTTTTTGGTTGGCCCGAGTTACAGTCAGGGGGAGTCCTGTCGTCTCAGTCGCTGTCCACGGCCCATGAAAATGGGCAAGGGTCTTGCTTCTATTATTTAGCTGCTGTTAAGACTCTGAGTCTAGTTAAGGACAGCATATTTGTTTTTCACAAGTACAAAAGGCTCGGCCAAACAGCAAAGCCCATCAAAAACAGTTTCAACTCATCGGCGTTCCCCTCCAAGGAAGTCTTTAGTAAAAGGCGAAAGACTTGTGCATTATGAAGAGAAACCAGAGTGAGTACAGCCGTCTGCTCGAGAGCAGCCGAAATCCCTGGTCGACGCAGTCCAAACCATCGCGGTAAGCCTGACTTGGTGTCCAAACTAAAATGATAAGAGGCAACTTGGTAGACTCCTTACTGATGTTTATATCTGTACTCACAATGCCCTTTTTTTAAAAACACCAGCCAATCAAAGGTGTTATGTGAATAATCAATGTGTGAGTAATAAGGAAGCTCACATTATACATAGTTGCATGGTCTAAATGTTTAACTTTGCAGCCCATAAGCTGGTTGCCACAGGTTCCCAAACCTTCCCTCAAAACGTGAATCACAGATTTTCCAGCCCCTGGGACTGAACGTCAGAGCAGAGTGGCGCAGCGGAAGCGTGCTGGGCCCATAACCCAGAGGTAGATGGATCGAAACCATCCTCTGCTAATTGCTATGCTTTGAATCAGCGTTAAATCTATGTCCAGGAAAGTACAATATATGTTGTCGGAAATCCTGAGGTATAAACTTACCCCGTCTCAGTTGCTGTCCACGGCCCATAAAAAGAGAGTATACCCCTTGAATAATGACTGATGAGTCATTGGTTTACTACCACTCTAAAAGAACACTTCTCGTTATCAGCAGGATTTGAAGGAGGATTTCTAGTCCATCGCATTAACCACTCGGCCACAACAACCTGAAAAGCATTGTCTGTGGATCCTCGTGGAGGCAGGTTGATTGATATGCTCGCTTACTTTTTAGCAGAACAGAGATCTAATATTTTATCAAATCGGGTAGGGCATGTAACCTTTCTGTTGACTTCTTGATAAATAAAACAAGTATCATATCAAGGGTTGTCGTGGCCGAGTGGTTAAGGCGATGGACTTGAAATCCATTGGGTTCTCCCCTCGCAGGTTCGAATCCTGCCGACAACGCAAAGCCATCCTTTAATGATGATCACACATCTCATTATACCAAATGGCAGACAATATCATAATATCAAATAGGTACTGAAAGCCACCGAAGCATCTCTGAGCATTTATTTTCATTCTCAATGCCCAGATGTGTTGCCAGATTTGTAGTGAACATTGTTTTGTCCAGCGATGGTAGTATAGTAGTGAGCAAAGCTGCCTTCCAAGCAGTTGATATGGCTTTGATTCCCAGCCAGTAACTTTCTTTGAGTGACTTTATTTGTCAAAGTAATCAGAAAGGTTACTCTCCCAACCCAGTTTGATAAAACATTAGATCTCTGTTATATCGCACAAATAAGGGAGCATAACAATCAATCAAGCTGCCTCCATGAGGATCCACAGACATGTTCCACCACCCGCAATTAAGCCTGTCTCCTCAGTTTCTAGGCACTGCTGTAAATCACCGTAGTTTTAGATGTTAAAATGTGCGCACAAGAAAGCTACGGGATTACTGTGGGGAAATGGAGAATGGCTAGGTTAAATTAACAGAACATATGAACACGTTAAACATATATGGGCATTTAACATATACCTGCAGTCTCAGGCTTTGGATGGTATAGGTAGCGTATCGCTACCGTGACGGCCAACATGCGCCCTGTCACAGTTACCGACAATTTTGGCAATGAATGAGTATTTCACATTGAACACTTACGATTGGGTGGTCATTAAAAACATGGCATTGTCATGTTATAAGGGATAACCTCATCTTACCTTAATCGAGCGCCTTAGACCACTCGGCCACACTACCTGCTTGTAACTGTTCTCCACATCGTGACAAACACTGGGACCGTAACTAACGGGATGCTTGTTAATGTTATTGGAACAAAACTTTTGCAAGTCAAAAGCCAATACTTTATTGAAAAATGACAGTACTTTATTAAAAAATGTTATCACTCTTTGTTATTTTTCTCTGGCATTGTTGATTATTAGAATATTGTAACCAGCATTAAGTGAGTAGGTTTAGGTCTGTGTGAATATGGGCTGAGCATTTACCTGGGCTGAATTTGTGAACATCTTCTTTTGCATAATCACTGTAAAGTGACATTACCCCTCCAACTGCCAACTATTGCTCCAGAGACAATAGGATATACAGTTTTATATTGCAAGGTAACTGTCCAAGACCAAAGACTTCATTGAAATACCATTGTTTGTCAAAATAGGAAAAGTCATGTTTTTTATTGCAAATTCCAGCACAGTTGTTCATTTACCATTCAAAAACCAAAGTACAATCATGAAACACATACTTCTTAGATATTGCAGCCATCCTGATCACAGCCACGGGGGGGATCTGCATGTGCTTTCTTACCAGCAAGTTTCTGGAGGTCCAAATGGCATCTTTGGCGGCCACTTGCAAAGTCACATGCTGGAATCTGTTTCTTTGGCCTTGCCCCATATAGCAGTAGCTGTGCTGTGAGGACCTCCCTTGCTGGTACGTACGGGAATTGCAAGGAGCCAGGCCGTTGCCCACAGGTCTACGGCAGTGCTGCACTCCCAGAGCGAATGGCTCACCAACTCGGGCTCGCCACATCCAGGTGGGGGGCAGGATGAGTGTGCTGACATGCCCCGGGAGTACATAACGGACCTGACCGGGGGTCAAAAGCCAGCCCACGCACTGGACTCACTGGATCCGCTCCTGCACAACTGAAATGAGAGAGCGATGATTTGTTATAACATACGCTGTTGCCCGGCTCTGACTCATGAAAAAAACACTGCATAAACTTTGCAACCATGTGTTTATTTAAATATGGGTACACCTACATGTAGGGCTACGAGATTGCAATATAAGCCTATATATTACTATTAGGAGTATACATATGTCAAGGATGTATAAATTAAATAAACTTCAGCTGAAGTCCGATTTAATATGACAACACGTTGACAGCATCAGTGTTCTCTTTCAATTCTGCATTCTTCCTGCAGCCGAACACCAGTTTTAGGCTGCCAAATAGGACACACGTTACTGCAGATTAAACTGAGATGTCAGGGTTTCAATCTCCACCCACATTCTTAGCTGGATTACGTCTGGCCATGTCGTAAATAGTAGAGGCGAGGCCTCAAAACCGAGAATATATTGGAATGTGATATTTTAATTACGATCATTTCCAGCTGCTATCAATGTACGATCATTCTTACGATCTAATTGGTGTGATACGAACGTTTCATGAATCTCTCGTGAAGCCTGTCGTAAGAGGATTTCTGCGCTCATGTCGGGCTGGTTTCTACGTTAGGTTGATAAATGAGGGCCATTAGCTCTAAGGATGTGCTTCAATACATAATTAAAGTGAGCACACTAATAAGTAGCACAATGTTGCAATTTGTTAACTTGTCATAAGCTAAAGTCTTTTTCCAAGCTAAAAGAAAACAAGGTGCTCTTCTGCAAATGCACAGCTGGGAGTGGTTGAGAGCCCTTTAAGGTGCAGCGGGATTTTCGGCTGAGATGCTTCGGGTGTGTTTAGGTGTGAGCCCAAATAGTCGTCGAACAACAAAGACAAGACAGCGATCAGGCGGTGGAACCGGGGTATTGAAGTCCCGTCCATGCAACCGATGGATATGATCAAAACCTGTATACAGCCCAAACACTTACCAATCACATCACTGGAAAGTCAGCATTACTACAGGGTCCTGACAGGGTAGTGGATGTTGATTTGTCAAAATGTACAGTAAACTGCCAGAACATTATTTTTCATGGCACTTTTAACAACCTTTCCTGAAGTTATATCATGATTCATCTCACCATGGAAATCAAGTTGAGGGTCATAATCTCTTGATGCATCAGCCTTTCAAAGTGTCTATCTGCGATTTGGTATACTGTGACATGTCATTGGTTTGCTACCACTCCTAAAGAAAGTCTTTCGTTGTCAGCAGGATTCGGACCTGCGCGGGGAGTATCTGGTACGGATAAAGCACTTTTCGAGTACAAGTATTATACGAGTAATGCGAGTCAATATCTGTACTTGGATTGAATAAAACTCCTCATTGACTGTGTCTGCGTTCTGTGATAGGCTAGTCACAGCGCCCCTCCCCTACAAACACACAGCGCTAGTCACAGCGCCCCTCCCCTACACTAAACTGTGATAGGCTAGTCCCAGCGCCCCTCCCCTACACACACACAGATTCCGGCGGCTCCCTCTCCCACAATCACTCAGGTCTGCGGGTCTTTTTCGTTAACATTTAGGGTTTCTTCAAGCTTCAGGATTGTTTTTTACTTTAGTTCAAACTAGTACCTAGTAACCAGCAGACTTCTGGTAAACGTGGGATTTGTTCAGACATAGTGCTTGGTAGAATGTGACTCGCGTTGTGTCTGCCTGTCGGAGTTTGTGCCTGCTGGCTCTAACCAGTTTTTTTGAGTGTCTGAAACTTTCTTACTGTATTTTATTAAAAAAATAAAAGGCAGTTGCGGTATAAACAAATAATATTACAAATTAAAATACACACAAACACACACAAACACAACCCCCTGCCCCCCTCTCTCTTTTTCTTCTCTCTCTCTCTCTGTGTATCACTTACTCATTCACAGACACAAAGACACACACATAAACTCACACATACCTGGTGTGGAAATAAAAAAATTAAAAAAAGAACACCAAAAAAAAAAAATGATCACACTGATCATAGAAAAATTAAAAGTTAAAAAAAGAAAGACTCTTGTTCATTACATTTGACTTAATAATTGCAACCGCATTGTTGTATTGTTGCAAAACTTGTTATGTATATAGTTCGTTTGTTACCATGACAACACCACTGATCTGAAGCTCAATATTGTTGCTGTCATGGAAATAGTTTTCTAATCAGCAATAAATATAACAATTTCTGATCAACCCATATCAATTGCATGCTTAAAATAACATACCGGTTAAAGCCCCGCCCATTTCAAGACAACCCTAACCCACTTCCGGGTTAAATCCCAACTGTGTACAAACACATGGTAACTTTACATTTGTTGACAATAAAGATGCTCACAAAACACTGTACTTGCAATTGCGTTTCTTGCACACATTCATGTCCTCTTAAATACAAAGAATTCCTAAATTCTTTTATATTTCCAGATTAAAACAGAAATTGTCAGAGGCAGGATATGAACCCACACCTCCAGTGGAAACTGCGACCTGAACGCTGCACCTTGGGCCGCTCTGCCATTCTGACTGATACAACACATTTTCAGTAGTACCTGTCTCAAAAATTATGATATAGTAAATTAAACATCTCATGATAAGTAGATTCTCAGTCATCCATTCCTGGCTTAGGAGGCCAGTGCCTTATCCATTAGGCCACTGGGGCTTCACATAACCAAAATTCACCAGTTCAGGAAAGATACATATACAGTTCTGGAGACGTAATGAAACTGTAACCTTGACCTTTGATCTTTTAAAATCGAAATCAGTTCATCCGGGACTCCAAGTGGTTATGTACGACACATTTAAAGTGCTTCCCTCTAGGCGTTCAGAGATATTGCATTCACAAGAATCGGATTGACAGACATGACACAGGACACAGTCACTTTGACAATAAACCTTTGACCTCCAAAATCTCATCAATCGATTTGCGACTTCATGTTAATGTTTTTGCAAAGTTTGAAGAAATTCCCTCCAGTGGGTCCTGTGTTATCACATTCACAAGAATCGGAAGTGCGTACGTATGTAGAGATGGTCGGACGAACCAAAAGCATAATACTTCTAGCAACAGCTGGCGCTGAGACATAACAAGAGACAAAAAAGAGGTGGGGGAGACAGAGTTAAGCCCTGACAGAATAGAAAACTACAGACCAAAGATGTGGAATAGTCCCAAGTGTGACCAGAAGAATTGGAAAAAAACTAGAACTATAAAGGACAAACCTTCCTTCAAGAAATCTTTATTGTGCTCACATGGGCCCTCATTTATGAAATGTGCGTACGACCTAAAACAGGCGTAGGACGGGCGTACGCCGATTCCTACGCGGTAAGCCTGACTTGGTGTCCAAACTAAAATGATAAGAGGCAACTTGGTAGACTCCTTACTGATGTTTATATCTGTACTCACAATGCCCTTTTTTAAAAAACACCAGCCAATCAAAAGTGTTAAATGTGAATAATCAATGTGTGAGTAATAAGGAAGCTCACATTATACATAATTGCATGGTCTAAATGTTTAACTTTGCAGCCCGAAAGCTGGTTGCCACAGGTTCCCAAACCTTCCCTCAAAAAGTGAATCAGATTTTCCAGCCCCTGGGACTGAATGCCAGAACAGAGCAGAGTGACGCAGCGGAAGCGTGCTGGGCCCATAACCCAGAGGTAGATGGATCAAAACCATCCTCTGCTAATTGCTTCAAGTTTTTGAATAGCTGCCTCAGCTTCTACTTCGTTGGTTTCCAGTTGTGCTGAAAAATAACAATATGTAGAAATGTTTAAGTTACAACTACCCTTGACATTAATACTGTAAAGAATTAACCATTAAGGCTTCTTTATTTTTTATTAAAAAGCAAATCAAGTACTAGCTAAAAGAAAACAAGGTGCTCTTCTGAAAATGCAAAATCTAAATCATTTCAGCCATGACTCTAAGTGGTTGTGTATGCCATATTTAAAGTGATTCCCTCTAGGCATTCAGAGATATTGCATTCACAAGAATCAGATGGACAGACATGAGGATACAGTACCTTAAACCTTTGACCTCCAAAATCTCATCAATTGATCTGCGAGTTTAAATGAAAGGTTTTGCAAAATTTGAAGAAATTCCTTCCTCCCTCCTGTGTTATCACGTTCACAAGAATGGGAAGTGCGTACGTATGTACAGATGGACGGGCGACCCAAAAGCATAATACTTCTGGCCAAGGCTGGCGCCGAGACATAACAAGAGACAAAAAAAGAGGTGGGGGTTAGACAGAGTTAAGCCCTGACAGAATAGAGAAGGTTGTCGAAGTTTCTTTACAGCAGGAGAGGAATTGTTTTGGAATAAAAAAACAAAATAAAGACAGCTGTGCAACTGAGTCAAGGTTTAGAATTTGGTGAGATTTGAGATTTGGTTATTACCTGCAGAGAATAACCAAGTGGGAAGACAGTTTTCACAGATTTAATGCAGTAACAGTGTGACAAGGTCTTGCGAAATTAAGAAATTTCTTAGAGAAGAAAAATACAAAATTTTCCCATTTCATGGTCTACACAGTTCTCCGCATCATGGACTCTAGACGTCATGGGCGGGGCTTCCAGTACCTCGTGGACTGGGAGGGTGACGGTCCTGAGGAGAGGTGCTGGATACCTTGGTGTCAGATCCTAGACGCGGACCTACTCCAGGACTTCTATAGGCTTCTGGTACTCCTGGCTGTCCACCCAATGGCATTTGTCGGAGGGGAGGTACTGTCATGACTCCGGCAAAATAAGGCCATCTACTTCTCAGCACAATCTTCCAAAATTGAGTCATTCAAACAAAAAAATTCCCATGTTCAAAAAGGAGTAGGAAGAAGTTCATAAACAACTTATCAGGTCCTACCCTCTTTCTCTACTTTTATCTTTTAGTAAATACAAAATCTTCTGCTTCACTTATTTACACATCATAGACACAGATGCATACCTACATACCTACACACATTTACATGGTTTGTCTTTCTTTTCTTCCCTTTCTCCTTCTTTCTATACCCTCTATCAATAGCAGATTAAATAATAACAATTTCAATCTCCACCTCTGAAAAGTGCAGCTTCTTAGCCGGATTACGTCTGGCCATGTCGTAAATAGTAGAGGCGAGGCCTCAAACCGAGAACATATTGGGGCGTGATATTTTAATTACGATCGTTTCCAGCCGCTGCATTTATCAATGTATGACCATTCTTATGCTCTGATTGGTGTGATACGAATGTTTAATGAATCTCACGTGAAGCCTGTCGTAAGAGGATTTCTGCGCTCATATCTGGGCTGGCTTCTACGTTAGGTTGATAAATGAGGGCCATTAGCTCTTAGGATGTGCTTCAATACATAACTGAAGTGAGCACACTAATGAGTAGCACTATGGTGCAATTTGTTTACCTTGTCATAAGCTAAAGCCTTTTCCCAAGCTAAAACAAAACAAGGCGCTCTCCTGCAAACAGATTTTTGGCTGAGATGCTTCGGGTGTGTTTAGTTGTGAGCCCAAATAGTCATCGAACGACAAAGACAAGACAGGGATCAGGCGGTGAAACCGGGGTATTGACGTCCCGTCCATGCAACGGATGGATATGATCAAAACCTGTATACAGCCCAACCACTTATCAATCACATCACTGGAAAGTCAGCATTACTACAGGTTCCTGAAAGGGTAGTGGATGTGGATTTGTCAAAATAGACAGTAAACTCAGAACAGGATTTGCCTCAAGAATATTACTTTTTTATGGCACTGTCGACAACTTTTCCAGCAGTTTTTTCATATTCATCTCACCGTGGAAACCAAATATTGTGTCAGCAGCCAAAGACAGTAAGCAGGGGATGGTTTCAATCCATTGACCTCTTGGTTATGGGCCCAGCACAAATTCAATGCACCACTCTGCTGAAATTCACCCCAGATGGGACTCGAACCCACAATCCCTGGCTTAGGAGGCCAGTGCCTTATCCATTAGGCCACTGGGGCTTCATGTGACCCAAACTAACCAGTTCAGGAGAAATACATACAGTTCTGGAGCTTTAATGAAACCACAACCTTAACCTTTGATCTCCAAAATTAATTTATTTGCAAGTTCATGTGAATGTTTTTTGCAAAATTTGAAGAAATTCCCTCCAGGGGGTCCTGTGTTATCACATTCACAAGAATGGGAAGTGAATACGTATGTAGAGATGGTCGGACGTTTTCAGGTTGGTCTGTTCATGCCTGAAGGGCCTGTTCTCAGGGGTCACTGAGACAGGTGCTATTGTGGGAGGGGCGAAAGAGAGAGTGCTCTGTACCTGGGCCCTGGATAGGGAGGCCATTTCTGACCGCAGCATCGAGCTCAGCGCAGCGGTGCTGATCTCATCCATGTCTGTCTGTTTCAGGTTGGGAAGCCTCTGCTGGAGTGGTGTCCTATCCTGGACCTGGATCACCGGCGAGAGAGTTGGAGGTGTGTTGGGAAGAAGGGGAGAAGAGGTGGGGGAGAAAGAGGAGGGGATTGGGGAAGAAGGGGAAAGGTCTGTGGGAGGAGGGGAAGAAGGGGGAGGAGGGGGAAGGGGGGAGGGAGAAGAGGGTGGGTGGGAGACTGGAGGCTCCGGAGTGATGGGGTCTTTGGTTAGGGAGATCAGCTCTACACCCAATTCAAGCTGCTGCTGCTCCTCCTGTGCTGCCTCTGTGGTGGGGTGGCTATTGTGTAATGTGCACCGTTCCACCGGAGGTTGTCTAGGCAGAGTCTGCTCTCAGTGCTTCCCACTGGGTGATTCTCAGTGGGACTCCCGGCTGTGGTTGAGGTGGAGGGTTGGGAGGGTACTGCTGCATCATCTCCGTCATAGGTGCACTCAGGTGTCTCCTCCGTGCAGGATGGGCGACTGGAGCTGTAGATGGAGGGGGAGGAGGAGGGGGGGCGAGAGATTGTGGAGGGTCCGTCTCCCCCCTCCCCTGAGGGGCCCCAGAGGTTGCTGCTACACCTGCAGCTGGCGTAGTTTGGGACCGGTGGTCGTCCTGCTGAGGTGGGTGTGAGCTGTGTTGTGTGTTAGCAACTATTCTGGCATACACATTGTCCAGCAACTCCTGTGAGAGCTTCCTGCCAAAATGGCTGCGGGACCAGGCTGCAGCGATCTCATAGTTCTTCCTCCAGTTACCAGTGCTAAGCTACTGCAAAATCTGGAAATTGTTTTCAATATTCTTACTCTCCTTCACAAACAAGCTCTCAACATGTTTGAACTGGATGACATTGTTCAACATATTTTTTATTGTGGTTGGTGCGTAGCCACCAATTGTTATTGTAAAGGTACGCTGTCCAACTGTGGGAAAAGGTAATGAGTTAGCTCAGGCTGTGTTCAGCATGGGAGGATAACTCCTGACCCTAAATGTGAGTATTGTCAAGCAATGGAAAGAGCACAACTCCTGGTGGGAGAGTCTCAAGTCTGGGCACGTTAGAATTCCGAGAAGAAGGATTTTAAATTATGTTCTGGATTTTACTGGAAGCCAATGCAGAGAAGCTAAAACAGGACAGATGTGAACTCTTTTCCTGGTTCCTGTCAGAACACGTGCTGCAGCATTCTAGATCTTAAAGGCCATTATCTATAACGTTATATTTGGGAAAGTCACTTGAAATGTGATATTTAAGCGAGTATTTTTTCAGTCATTCACTGCCACGCATTTAGTCTAAACATTATCAGAATCAGTGTAACGTTAAGTTAGGATAACATATCTTTATTTTCACTTTCAGCCAGTAAAGTTAGACTGTTGGGTAATTTGCAGCAGAGCAAAACAATGTTCAACTGGACTGTTACAGCAACGCCTTGTAAAATACAATAATTAAACAAGTCTTACCTTTGACAACATGGCAGTATCTGTAAAGTTTGATGACTATGTCCTTGTGGCTGAAAATAGTTGGAGCTGGAGGGTGAGGTGATTTTTTGATATTTCAATCTGCTATTCAGTTTGTTAAGAATATATTGCACTCCCCGTTCTCTGATTATAAGATGTTAACAATGGAATTGGGCGACCAGCAGGCTACTACGTCAGTGAGCAGTTATTTGAAGATGAATAATGCCTTATTAAGAGATGAAAGTTTTAATAATAGTATTAAAGCCCTTATATCTGAAATCTTTTCTAACCTCACTGAGGGATTTAAACAAAAACATGGGGGGGGGGGGGGGGTTCTTTAAGTACAAGACCAGATGTGTTGCTATTAAGAGATTGTTAAAAGCTAATCACAATCACATGTAAACTAAATTACTTCATAGATTAAATTATTCTTATTATTATCTAAATATACTATTAATGAAGAAGAAAAATAGAAATTAAATTAAAAGGCTTAACATACAACTTGAGGAGCTCTGTTTGGATTTAACCAGAGGGGCCTTTATAAGATCAATGGCCAAATGGTTAGAAGAGAGCGAGAAGAACGCAAGTTTTTTTTGTTTTGCACTAGAGAAAAGAAATGGTCAAAGAAAAGCTTTAAGTTCTCTGCGTAGTAACATACCGTATGCAACCTAGCTATCAGGATAATTGCAACGAGAAGGAAACAAAAAGGTGACTAGTCGGGACTTGTCCCCCGCGGTACTTAAAGTCTGAAAACCCCAGCGCGACACATTAATGCTCATCACGATTTTAGCTGCTATTCATTGGCCATCAATGCACGCACACCACCCAACGTCACCACGCCTTAGGCTCCAGGCAAATGACTGATACAGCTAACACACACTATAACACAAATACACACAATCTACAACACAAATACATACCCTGCAACACAAATAAATACTACAACACATATACACACACTCTACAACACAAATACACACACACTACAACACAAATACACACTCTACAACACAAATACATACCCTGCAACACAAATAAATACTACAACACAAATACACACACTCTACAACACATATACACACACTCTACAACACAAATACACACACTCTACAACACAAATACACACACTCTACAACACAAATACACACACTCTACAACACAAATACATACCCTGCAACACAAATACACACACTCTACAACACAAATATATACCCTGCAACACAAATACACACACTCTACAACACAAATACACACACTCTACAACACAAATACACACACTCTACAACACAAATACACACACTCTACAACACAAATACACACACTCTACAACACGAATACATACCCTGCAACACAAATAAACACTACAACACATATACACACACACTCTACAACACAAATACACACACTCTACAACACAAATACATACCCTGCAACACAAATAAACACTACAACACATATACACACACACTCTACAACACAAATACACACACACTACAACACAAATACACACACTCTACAACACAAATACATACCCTGCAACACAAATAAACACTACAACACAAATACACACACTCTACAACACAAATACACACACTCTACAACACAAATACCTACCCTGCAACACAAATAAACACTACAACTTAAATACACACACACTACAACACAAATACACACACTCTACAACACAAATACATACCCTGCAACACAAATAAACACTACAACACAAATACACACACACTCTACAACACAAATACATACCCTGCAACACAAATAAACATTACAACACAAATACACACACTCTACAATACAAATACACACACTCTACAACACAAATACCTACCCTGCAACACAAATAAACACTATAACTTAAATACACACACACTCTACAACACAAATACACACACTCTACAACACAAATAGAGTGTTTGTGTGTACGCTATAAAGACATTTGGCCCATAAACTGAACACTCAGTATCAGTATTATTATTTATATCACATTATTATTTATATTATATTATTATAGTTTAATTTATATCATATCATATTATTATTTGATTATTTATGTTATTATAGCATTATTATTCATATCATATTAAATTATTATAGAATTATGATTTATGATATTACAGTATTATTTTCCATATCATATAAAATTATTAAAGGTATTAACATATTACTACTAATGCAGATGGTCACAAAAGGTGCGGCTGTACTTGCAATTCAGTATCTTCAAATATCACGTCTTAGTCATTAGCTTCAGAGGGAAACACTCCATGTCAGAAGTGGGATTCGAACCCACGCCTCCAGTGGAGACTGCAAATATATGGGTGTAACACACACTACAACACAAATACATACCCTGCAACACAAATAAACACTACACCACAAATACACCTTAGGTGACCTAAGTTCTTTTTTTCCAAATATTACATTTCAGTCATTAGCTTCAGAGGGAAACACTTGATGTCAGAAGTGGGATTCGAACCCACGCCTCCAGTGGAGACTGCGACCTGAACGCAGCGCCTTGGACCGCTCGGCCATCCTGACTGAATAACCTAATGTTTAGTCTAGTTTAGTTTAGTTTACTCTCTCTGAAAGGCAAAAGTATTAATAATAATTAATGCAAAAATCAGTCTCAATGACCACATGTGATGCAAAATTTGCAGGAATGCATTGCCCAGTGATGGTGGTATAGTTGTCAGCATAGCTACCTTCCAAGCAGTTGAACGGTGTTGGATTCCGAGCCATCGCAGTAGCTTTCTTTGAGTGATGTTACTTCTTAACTTTGATTTATACAATAGCAGTGCAAGCATTTTGCCATGGTTTGATTTCCAGCCACCACCAGGTTTTGAAACCATATACAACATTCACATTACATATTCCACCCAGGTTTCTTCTCTTATTCAGTGATCTCACAAAAAAGTCTAAAAAATCTGAAAATCTTCAGGGACTGTAGCTCAGTGGTAGAGCACATGCTGAGTCTCAATGACCAGATGTGTTACAAGATTTCAGTGAACATTGTGCTGTCCAGTGATGGTGGTATAGTGGTGAGCATAGCTGCCTTCCAAGCAGTTGACCTGGGTTTGATTCCCAGCCATTGCAGTACTTTTCATTGTGTGGTTACTTGCTTTATTTGTGAAGATTAGCCAGAAAGGTTACTCGCCCAACCTGATTTGATAAAATATTAGATCTCTGTTATGGTACAAATAAGGGAGCATATCAATCAATCAAGTTGCCTCCACGAGGAACCACAGACACAGGCAGTGCACTATGATTTGCACTTTGCCCGTGTCTGGTAACTACTACTAACCAATTGAAAAGTTTATCAACAGAGCAGAAAGCAGCAGAAAGGCAACAGGTGTGTTACTTTTTGTCTATGATTTATACCATAGCAGTGCAATCATTTTGCCCACCGCAGTATACAATATATAGACGCCATATACAACATTAACATTACATGTTTTACCCAGTTTTCTTCTTTTATTCCGTAATATTTCAATTTCTTTGCGGTGACTCATCCCAAAAGGATTAATAAAGATAAGTCTTAGTCTATCTCGGAAAAAAGTAAAAAAAAAAATCTGAAAATCTTCAGGCGATGTTGTTCAGTGGTAGAGCGCATGTGACACAAACTAAGCAGTATACTGTCTCTTTTCTGCCTCAGACTATCAGACAGCACAACTAGCACTTTAAATGTAGTATATTTATAGTATTACGCTCCAGTTTTTATTGGTGTTACGGCGGGTATGAGCACTGTAGTTTGCATTTTCATGGATGAAATAAACTTGACATGCGATTAAGTTTACTCTTCAGCAGGTGGAGACATTTCACTTCAGACACTTGCAGCAACAGCTGCTTTGTTAAACATTAACACCCTGAAAATAGAATTAATGCTGATACAAAGCATAGTGAATAGCAGAGGATGGTTTCGATCCATCGACCTCTGGGTTATGGGCCCAGCACGCTTCCGCTGCGCCACTCTGCTCAGCTGTTAGCACGCAGGGGCTGGAAAATCTTGCTAATATAATGGAGTATCCCCGCAAAGGTCCAAATCCTGCCGACAATAAAAGGCATCCTTAGCATTGGTAGCAAACCAATGACATATCACATCATACAAAATCTCAGCTGTGCCTTCATGAACAATATTGTAATATCTTATAGGTACTTGAAGCCTGATGAAGCCAACAGAACCACATCATCTGCAAGAGCATAAACTGTATTCTAAGGTGCCCAAACTTGACACTCACCCACCTCACACCTCATGAAATGAATGGTGCTTTTCCTCACGAACATGCAGCAAGACTCCTTTTCATCAGTTTCCGTAGTGTAGTGGTTATCACGTTGGCCTAACACGTGGAAGGTTTCCTTTTTGAAACAGGGTGGAAACACGTTTCTTTGTTTGTGTTGACTTCACACAATCAAACTCTGCTGAGTTAAACTCTCAATAACCTTCAAAGCTAACCTGTCCCGCCGCTGAGATCGAGTATGGTCACGTGACTGCACAACGACGTGTGATTGGTTAAACACAGTCACGTGGTAGATCCTTCAGCGGAAGACTCTCTCTCTCTCTCTCTCTCTGACAAAATAAAACATTAAAATGAGGCGTACGCTGGGGTAAAAACAATGACGCGTAGAATACCACAGAGGTAAAAAGAAAAGTAACGAGCTCATTGTAGCCTAATGTAGCGGAGTAAGAGTACAGTTTCTTCTTCACTAATCTACTCAAGTACAAGTAAAAGTATAGTGATTTAAAACTACTCCTAGAAGTACAATTTTATCAA
>JAQOOF010000423.1:0-28170 GCA_029931835.1 Etheostoma nigrum | reverse complement strand
ACATCTTATATTATAAAACAAAAGTATTGCTAAACAACTTAATGCAACAAACAACAAACTATATATTTATAACAACAAACTTAATGCATGACCCACATGTCTTCATTTATGTTGAAATAATGCTTTTACCTTTTAGCTTGCTCTGCGGTCCAGCACAGCACACTTACAGATGTTGCGATCACTATCAAACATTTAGCCCTGGTCCACTTTTCATGTCACTTTGGGCCAAGAATTGCAGCCAGACCATGAATCTTTATGGTCTTTAGCTGTGCTGTGGTCTGAGGTGCTGTGATGGTTGTAGTCATTCTTCTGGTACAGATTGTCTTTGATCCTGTAGCTGGAGGAGCGAGATGGACCGGATTCTGACACAACGAGGCACTGTGTGGCACAAAACAGAACTCCAAAAAGCATTATCTTTTCTTTTATCAATATTCATTTAGTGTATGTCACTCATTATTATAAAATAACATTTCTGTCCCTCTTGCTGGTTTAACTCTATAAAATCCATACAAACATTCTAAAGAGAAACATTGGTTTTGGAACTTATCTCTTCTAAGCCTCATTTTACATTACGGGTCATGTTTCTGCACAAATCAAAACAAAATTGTAGAGTAGTTTAATATCCTCAATGCTATGGACACTGTATTATTGCTACTGTATCCCTCTTTTTGAGTTATGACTCCTACAGCATACCTATTCATAATTATGTAGTAGTTTTAGCCATTAACACACTGTCTTGCCTCACAAACTTCATCTTGATCTTAAAAGCAACAAAACAAAAAGTCAAAACTGAAAAAGAAAAGAATCACCAAAATAAAAAGTTTTCAACATCAACTTAATAGTTTAAACAGTTTGTCATGTAAAAACTCAAAATACAAACAAAATCCAGAATAAAGCTTCACTTAAAAGCTCATTCGAGCACCACATCAAATGTACATAGAATGGAATCTCATATCAGCTTGGATTGGTTTCAGTCTTATCTCAACCAATAAACTTAGATGAATTTTAACAAAAAGAATGTTTCTTTAATTTTCTATTTTTAGGTTGCAACAAACATCTGTACTAATTAATGTCTAATGTATTCTTTATGACCTGTAGTCCTAGTAACAGTAGAACCCACTGGAGCACCCAGTGGTTCAGGCTATCCAGTTTGTTACCTGATATGAGAACATATCTCATTATATTGTGTGATTTATGATCAAAATCTTTACTGAGCTGCAGGTCTACTGTAACCCCTCTTTACTTTATGCACAACTCTTTTTATCTTATCCTTCTCTATACGTGTGTGTGTTTTCTTGAAAGAACCCACACTTCAGCTGTCCTCTAGACCTCTGGAAAGAGAAGGATTTCTCTCTTCTTTTGTTTCACTTTACTTTAAAGAATGCTTAATCTATGACATTAATTCAAAAACGTTACTACAGTAGGGTCAGTCATATTAATAGAAAGAAATATCATCATTTCACTATTCTAAGTTTAAAGTTCCAATTCCAAACTAATATCTTTCTATTTCTGTTACCAACAAAATTCCCCTAAATATTGCCCATATAAAAAGTATCACAAAAGTACTGCATGTACTTAAGGTGTGAAAAGGAAACATTATAGGAAGCCTTACATTTTTCTTTCTTTAAACTGGAAATGATCAAATCCGTTTTCTCCTCCTCCTTAAATCACCTAAGTGATTTAACCAAGTAACTCTTTCATGCTATTTTTTTTTTTTTTTTAGATCAGCATTAACTTAAGTTTGGTTCTTTGCTTCACCTACATCTTCCTCACTCCAACATTCTTAGTTTTATCAGATCTCTTTTTTTTTCTTTCTCCAATTTAACCCTTGTGTTACCTTTTGCCCTGCAGAGGCATTTTGGTTAATACTCATTACTGCCAGACCAAATCTTTCTCCTTATCTGTGTTTTTTACAACTCCCTCTGTGGAAGGGTCAAAGGGGCAGCCTGCTCATGCAGCACCCTGTGTCCCCCTTCCTTCCCTTCAACTCATGTTAACATAGAATGTTTAAATAAACATTTCTCCATTATTTTCTCTACTGACATTAATAGGATAGGTACTGCAAAACACTTAAGTCCCATACCTTAAAACTTCTGTTGTATAAGATGGATCCCACATTGGATTGACTACTTTTATCTCTTTGTTTTTAAACCAAATTTTCCCTCATTAAATCTAAATCCTTTTTCCTAAAACGTTACACTATTTCCCTCTATTCCCTAGTTGGACTTTTCTCAGCCTCCTTTAATACTGACTGTCTGACAGGACATATTACTATAAATTTGATCCATCTCCTAATTGCAGACATACAACAATTAAAGCAAGACATACAGACATACAGACATACATAGAAACATATATCAACTGTACCCAATGTTTTTGCTTGCTCTCGCTTTGCGGCAGTGGAGTGGGGCTCTGGGGCATTTCTCGTCTCCCTCTGAAACATCTGTTAACACGGTGGTATCTTTGTGCACAGTCACTGCCCCTTCATGTATGTTTACTGCTGGTTAAATTCAATGTGTGCCAACCGGAGAATATGGTGGCGGTCTAATGTCTAGATTTTCTGGAAATGACTGATAATTTTTCTGTCTCTGTGTTTTATCAACCCTGTCTTCCTTATCTTGTGTCCGAGTGTCCCTGATGGGGTGTGCTGCTCTCTGAATGAGCACCAAAAGACCGTGGAGAACAGCATGTTTACCTTCTACCTTCATTATTTCATTTTTTAATATGAGACACGCGGTTTTGGCGTCGTCCTCTAATTTAGTTTTTTATCATCCTGTAATTTATGCATTCCGTCCCACAGTGGACAGAACCACGGCTTCTCAGTATTTGTTGGGCATTTTTGTACTACAGGATCTAAATTGTCCTGTGCTTGTTTTATGCGCACATCTTGGTTTTTTGGAGTGCTCACGGCCGCGTGTTTCAACGTTACCATGGTTACGGTCCTGATTCCAACAGACCCTCCTCCTGCGTCTTAGCCTCCGCCATACTATTCCCTTTTTTATAATTTTTATTCATTTTTCAGACTACTTTCGTTTCTATTTATCCAATTTAGAAACTACTCTTTGTGCACCCGACACTACACCTTCATGTATCCCCTGTTTGAAATACACTACCTTTCATCTGATTCACCAGACTACCTTCATTTCTACGGCCCAATTTAGAAATTATTCTTCATCCTCCAGACGTTACACCTTCATGTATCCCCTGTTTGAAATACACTACCTTTCATCTGATCTATATACACAGACTACCTTCATTTCTATGGCCCAATTTAGAAACTACTCTTCACGTCCCTTTTTTGGAGACTACACCTTCATGTATTCCCTCTTTGAAATACATTACCTTTCGTCTGGTTAATTAACTACTAAACTACTCTTCCCACTACTAGTTTTCCAATTTAGCGGTGCCCTTCATGCTAACTTTATAGAGAAATATCCCGCGCGCAAGGTATATCCTCATGTAAACACTACATCTTCGTACCTATTTTTTGCAAGTACTACTTTTTTTAAAAACTTTAAATATATGTTACACATTATTATCAAATTTGTCAATTTTAGCAACTAGGATACAGGCACGTTCCACATTCAGATTTTGTACATGTCCAATGCTGCAGATTTGATATTAACAGGTTCTGCTTTACCTTTCCTTAGTGCCCGGGCTGAATGTGGAGACGCATCTCGTCCTAGTTGTTCACTTACTCAAGGATGGGTCCGTGCCTTCCTCGAGCCCCACGTTCGGGCGCCAAATTGTTGGAGTTATATCCTGCTCCATTCTCAGGGTTCATTAATTTAGTAGTCAAAATCTCAGATGTTGAAATGTGAATCCATTTATTACATAGGATATCCTGAGACAGAGTTACCTGGATCAAGCTGTCACAGCTCTCCCCTTCCTTTGTCTGACTCTTTTGCCCTCAGACCCCCAGTATTATCTCACAAAGGGTGGGGTCTTGTGCTTATTCCTTATCTTTTAGTTGGGATGTGACTGAGGGTTTATGACCCTCAGAGACTTGGAAAGCAACAGAGCAGTAGGGCCATAAAGGGGGACTGGAACCAGAGACAGGATGTCTCTAACATCATCAATTCAGCTTATGACACATTTGTAGAGCTGGTTATAACAAAATGTACCAGAACATCTTATATTATAAAACAAAAGTATTGCTAAACAACTTAATGCAACAAACAACAAACTATAAACTTATAACAACAAACTTAATGCATGACCCACATGTCTTCATTTATGTTGAAATAATGCTTTTGTCAGAGGTGGATTTTTATTGGTGGGGTGTCTGCATGCGCGTGCTGTGATTTTTCCTTGTTGTTGCATGGGTTTTGTTGTTGGGCATCCGCATGTTCCTCTATGGTATGTTTTATTATTGTATGACTTATTATCGCGTGATTTACTATTGCATGTTTTATTATTGTGTGATTTACTATTGCATGTTTTATTATTGTGTGATTTACTATTGCATGTTTTATTACTGCATGACTTATTATTGCATGTTTTGGGGTGGGTTTAGTTTTATGTACAGACTGGTTGTGTCTCCCCTTGACAAGACTGGAGCCCCTCCCCCTTGTTCCTTTTTTTGGTCGCCCAGACTTAATGGGCTGAGGCAAAGACAATTGAAAACACCTGGACTTAATGAAGCAGGTGTGTGAGAGTGCAGGCTGTTAAAAGGAGAGCAGGAATGCAGTAACAGGAGAGAGAAGGACACGGCCGGGACAGCACAGGTCTGGAGCAGGAGAGCAGAGCAGACGTCGAGGAAAGGAAGCCCTACGGACACGGAGGATAGCGGTAACCGGGACGAACGGACGGCTTGGCGAAGGATGGACGGCAGCCACTCTAGGGAGAGATACAACGCGAGGAAATAGATAAGTAAAGGAAAGTCTGCCACCTACCCTTGGAGAGTGTGTGGGCACCAGAACTGTTTGTGATCTGTTCATTGAGAGTGCTCTCCCTGTTTTCCCCCAGCGTCGGCCAACGAGAGGCGTAGGACACCGCGTGGACCGGCAAAAGAACGAGCCAGTCTCCAGGAGCAGGACACGGCCGCCCTTTGCACAGCCATTGCCACAGAACATTGAACATGAACGATAAGAACATTATTTTTAGCGTGTTTAACCTTAGTACTTGATTTCTAATCTCTTATTTGTGTTTTGTAATCATTCGTTTGTTGCTAGTTTTAAAACTGTTTAGAATAAAAGTGTTATATTTGAGCCGAGTTGCCTGCTGTCCTGTTTGTCAATGGAAAGATTTACTGGTATACCTTGGTTTAGCACACTCCCCTAAGCGGGTCTGTGACACTTTTACCTTTTAGCTTGAATGTATAATGCAAATCACCCACAATGTTTAAGCACATATAAAATTTTAAATTCCAACAAAAGCCAAACAACACCCCCGTCTAAGCTGTGTTTCACTTTCCCTCCAATATTGTTATAAATATAATAAAGTCACATGGACTCGATCGAGACCATAGACTGTTAATATTAAAAGACCAGAAGCCACATTAGGCCAGACCAGTGGTAAATACAATGCAGGCTGCTCTGTTATCTCCCCAACGTGACGTCATGCATTGCATTGTGGGGAGAAAATGAAACACTGTAAAATTGTGCCCATTTTTCGATATATATTCAGTTTTGCGATATCCAACACCATCAAAAATAATGGAAAACAGTTCAAATATTTACTACCAACAAGCAAATTGCACAAATTCGTTGCAAAATTAAACCTGCAACATGGACTTTAAGTTATTGTACCTGGTCCCCGACTCCTCTACAGCTCATCATGTAAGGGTTAATGTCCAACAAGGTGTCTGGTAATGTTGTGCGTGTGCGTTCATGTGTCTGGGTTTTAGTTTTGTATCGTTGATCTAGTGTTTATATCTATTAGGGATGAGCGAGTACAGCATTATCTGTATCTGTATCTGTTTACCACATGAATTATCTGTATCTGTATCTGTACTCGGACTGGGCGGGGCCTAACCCGGAAGTGGGCGGATTTAACCTGGAAGGGGGTCGGGTTGTCTTGAAATGGGCGGGGCTTTAACCAGTATGTTATTTTAAGCATGCAATTGATATGGGTTGATCAGAAATTGTTATTTTTGTCGCTAATTAGAAAATTATTGATCAGTGGTGTTGTCATGGTAACAAACAAACTATATACAAAACAAGTTTTGCAACAATAAAAATACAACAATGCGGTTGCAATTATGAAGTAAAATGTAATGAACAAGAGTTTTCATACTTAATAATATAACTTTCTTTTTTTTTTCTTTTAAACTTAGATTTTCTATGATCAGTGTGATACATTTTGTTTTTTATTTTCACACCAGGTATGTGTGAGTGTGTGTGTCTGTGAGTGAGTAAGAGATACAGAGAGAGAAACAAAGAGAGAGAGAGAGAAAGAAACAAAGAGAGAGAGGGGGGCGGGGGGTTGGAATGTGTTTGTGTGTGTATCTTAATTTGTAATATTATTTATTTATACCGCAACTGCATTTTATTTTTTTTATAAAACACAGCAAGAAAGTTTCAGACACTCAAAAAAACTGGTTAGAGCCAGCAGGCAGTTTAAAAAAAACAAAAACTCTGACGGCAGAGATGCAACGCGAGTCACATTCTACCGAGCAGCATGTCTGAACAAACCCCACGGTTACCAGAAGTCTCCTGGTTACTAGGTACTAGTTTGAACCGAAGTATAAAACAAACCTGAAGCTGAAGAAACCCTAAATGTTAACGGAAAAGCCCCGCGGACCGGAGTGACTGAGGGAGAGGGAGAGAGCTGTTCACTTCTCCGTGTTCTGAGTGTGTGTGTGTGTGTGTGGGTGTGGGCGTGAGCACAGCCGGTCGGACACAGCAACAGAAGGAATCTCTGTGTGTAGGGAGGGGCGCTGTGACTAGCCTATCATAGAATAGTGTAGGGGAGGGGCGCTATGACTAGCGCTGTGACTAGCCTATCATAGAATAGTGTAGGGGAGGGGCGCTATGACTAGCGCTGTGACTAGCCTATCACAGAACGCAGATACAGTTAATGGAGACTTTTATTCAATCCGAGTACAGATATTGACTCTCATTACTTGTATAATACTTGTACTCGGCAAAAGTGCTTTATCCGTACCGGATACTCGTTTCAGCCGAGTACTCGGCTCATCCCTAATATCTATCCACATTATACAGTACATAGTGTGTGTGTGTGTGTGTGTGTGTGTGTGTGTGTGTGTGTGTGTGTATGTATGTATGTGTGTATATATATATAATACCTCACTGAGATCAGGGGCCTATTGCACGAAAGTAGAATAAAGATATCCAGGATAAATGAAAAAGCGCAGCTTGACTTAGTGTGACCTGTTCATCGCGGCTTATTCGGTTGCACGTTTGCCGAGCCAGGATGAACAGGTGGAGCTATGTCCAGCCAGGTGTAGATAGCTGGGATAAGTGCACGTTCACGGCTTTCTCAAATAGACCACGGTATCGATCACAGATTTACTGATGCAGAGATGGAGAAGACGCATGCGCCATATGTTTCACCCAATGAGCAGCAGCTTCTAATGGAAAGTAACGAGGAGGGGAAGAATATGCAAAAAGAGACGGCTCTTATCAAACGGAGAGAAAAAGCCCAACATAGCGGACCGACTGAATGTGTGAGAGTGTAAAAATATCTACTTAGCCTATAGTCACTCCACATTTTTACAAAGTTGGAGGCTACACTGTGTTTGAATTGCTTTAAATAAGCTAGTTTCATGTTTCTGTTTTTATATGATATATGTGCTGGTTTTACTGTAAAGTGTCTTTGACTAGCCTACCATGTAAAGCACTATATAAATACAATGAATTATTATTTAGCCTTTGCCTTAAAAGTGAGCAGAGGGAATTAATGTTCCTCGGGAAATGGACCCTATGACTAGGCTTAATTTTAAACTCTTATTCACAACGCGAGTTTTACAACCATATGCACAAATCTCTATAAGCTATATCTAATTCTTTGTACAATTAATGTTCATACAGAACAATCAGAAAGGGACAACAACTAGAAAAAGAAGTAAATGACTTCAATACACGCTGTGAGCATATGTAAAACAATATTCATGTTTTTTTATTCTTCCGACAAGTGACCGCACCAAAATAAAAAGATTAAGAAGCATTGTGGTGTTCCCGGTGTGATGAATGTAAACTACACTATATACGTACTGTATATAGGCCACGTTATTGGTCAGGGATGTGAGACTAAATGAGAAGGTTATGAAACCAATGTAAGCTATAATAAAAACCATTAGGCCTATTAAGGAGTAACACAAACTGTCCTTTATTAGAGAAGGATAAGCAACAAGAAAATGAAATCATTAATGTATTGATCTCTGACTAGTCTGCCATTATTATCATCTGGGAATATCGCTACATTAATATCGTCACACTTAATCTCCGGTGCGCGTCCTGTAACCTGAAGCTGAGACCACGGACGCTGCGCTGCTCATCTCTACTTTTACAGAGAGAGTGGACACTGACCGGGCAGCAGCCGCACGCCAGGCAGCCTCGAAACACTACCGTCCCCCCGGGAAAAGTCCCACTCCGCTTCAGGATGCCAGTGCAACCATTTCTAACCATATAAACTGTAGTAGGGTTTAAATCAAACTCGCGACAACAATAGTGACAAGTAGGCGAATGCATGTTAATAAAAATAAAGCAGAACACATGCAGAAGACAACGGAATAACTGTTAAAAACGTTTATTTCGGATCAGACGGCAGCTGATTTGACACATGAGACTCCAGGATTAATCTTAGCCTGGCTGTTAGCCTGCTCTGGACCAGGCTAGCCGCAAAGAATAAATCTCCATGGTTACTTGGCCGGGCTTAATTCAATCTGGTTTCGTGCAACCGAGTCAAAGCTAAATTCATCCAGGATAACTTGAATATCCCGGCTTAATCCCTTATCCTAGTTTCGTGCAATAGGCCTCAGCTCTCATCTTCACAACCCCCCCCCCCCCCCCAGGGTAAATAATAATGATTTATCCCTTTTTAGAAAACAAGAGAACCAGACACTGTTTAAGACTACATGTCTTTTATTTTTGAATGCTTAGTTGATTATATAGTAAAGGAAATCAGATGAATAAAGAAAACATCAGTTTTAAGAAGTGTTATTACTTCTAATTGGACATTTTGTATAAAAAGATCATCACCACTCATATCTGGTAGGTTTACCTTTGGATGGAGGGTTAGATGAATCAATGATAGAGATTAGAGATGAATCAATGATAAAGCTGTAGAGGCTTCATGACGGCGCGTTAGGGTCACACACACTGGTTCCCCAGATCCTTGGAGCACAAAAAAAAACTGCGTTGTTACAAGGCCAGTTGTTCCATTCTCCTGTAGAGAGTTAACAACCAGTGTCACTGATCACATTTAACCTTTATATTTAGATTAGATTAGATTCAACTTTATTGTCATTACACAGGTACAAGTACAAGGCAATGAAATGCAGTTTGGGTCTAACCAGAAGTGCAATAGCAGTAAGTGCAGGATATACAATGGTTCCATGAGTGCAGGACATGGATATGTACTGAATAAGTATGGAAATTAATACTATTATAAACAGAATTTTACAGATGGGTTTGTCATATGAATATAAAATATAGATAACAAGTATTGTGAGCAAGAGTTACAGCTGGATATGTACTGAATATAATATACAGGTGGTTATTACTATAAGTAGAGATTTTACAGATATGTACAATGAACATAATATGAGCAAGATTTACAGGTGAATATGTACTATGAATATATAGACAGGTGGCTATTATAGACAGAATTTTTACAGATAGATATAATAAGTTAGGCTAAAATGAGCAGTATAACAATGATTTAAGGTAGTATAAATAAAGTTTGGGCAGAAGCTATCCAAATTAAAGTAGAGTGGAAAGTAATTGCACATTACAGTTAAGGTGCGGTAATGCAGATGTATATGTAAACAATTGGCACTGTAAATAAACAGTCAGCAGTGCAAATTGAAATGTAAGTAGTGCAAAAAGGTAAGTAGTGCAAAAAAGATGCCGGTATAGACAGTTGTTATTATAGTAACAGTCAGCAGTACAGGTGAACATTATAGTATTGCAGATAACAAAATGGAGGCAGGTGTGAGGAGGGAGAGGAGAGTCAATCAGTGTATGAAGGGGAGTGGGATTAATGAGGGTTAGAGTTCAATAAAGAGACAGCTCTGGGGAAAAAACTGTTCTTTAGTCTGCTGGTCCTGGTCCGGAGGCACCTGAACCGCCTGCCGAAGGGCAGTAGAGAAAACAGTGTGTGGGCTGGGTGAGAGGAATCCTTAAGGATGTTGCGAGCTCGATGCAGACAACGTTTCCTCTGGATGTGCTCGATGGCGGGTAGTGGAGTCCCGGTGATGCGCTGGGCGGTTTTCAACACCCGCTGCAGTGCCTTGCGCTCTGCAACAGAACAGCTCCCATACCACACTGTTGCACAGTTGGTCAGGATGCTTTCTATTGCACAGCGGTAGAAGTTCATCAGGATAGTTGAGGAAAGCTGATTCTTCCTCAGTGTCCTCAGGAAGAAAAGGCGCTGGTGAGCCTACTTGACCAGGCAGGAGGTGTTGGTTGACCAGGACATGTCCGCCGAGATGTGGATCCCCAGAAACTTGAAACTGGAGACACGCTCAACAGCCATTCCATTGATGTGGATGGTGTCGTGCGTGCCTCCTGACTCTTTTCTGAAGTCCACGATGAGCTCCTTGGTTTTGGTGGTGTTGAGGAGCTGGTTATTTTCAGTGCACCATGTGGCCAGGTGCTTGATCTCTTCCCTATAGGCAGTCTCATCGTTGTTGCGGATGAGGCCAATCACCGTAGTGTCGTCCTCAAACTTGATGATGGAATTAGATTCGTACACAGGCTTGCAATCGGAGGTGAAGAGGGAGTAGAGAAACGGGCTTAGCACGCAGCCCTGTGGTACACCAGTGTTGAGTGTGATGGACGTGGAGCAGTTGGATCCTGATCAAATTTCTGGGGTCTGTTGGTCAAAAAGTCCAAAATCCAGTTGCACGTGAAGGTGGTGATGCCCAGGTCTCCCAGTTTGGCTATTAGCTTAGCCGGGATGACAGTGTTGAATGCTGAGCTGAAGTCAACAAACAGCATGCGTGCATAAGAGTTTTTATTGTCCAGATGTGTGAGCACAGAGTGCAGTGCCATGGAAACTGCATCCTCTGTGCTCCTATTGCTAGGGTAGGCAAACTGGTGTGAGTCCAATGTGGATGGTAGCGAGTCTTTTAGGTGTGCCAAGACCAGCCGCTCAAAGCACTTCATTACGATGGGTGTGAGTGCTACAGGGCGGTAGTCGTTAAGGCACTTTGGGCTGGAGTGTTTTGGCACTGGCACAATGGAAGTGCATTTAAGGCATGTTGGTACAGCTGCTTGGGCAAGAGACAAGTTGAAAATGTCTGTAAAAACCCCAGCGAGCTGCTCCGCACATGCCCTGAGTACGCGTCCAGGGATGTTATCTGGTCCAGCAGCCTTGTGCATGCTGATCCTGCTCAGTGCCCTGAGTACGCGTCCAGGGATGTTATCTGGTCCAGCAGCCTTGTGCGTGCTGATCCTGCTCAGTGCCTTGCAGACATCTGTGGAGGAGAGTGTGATTGGCGGGTGGTCGGCTGAGGGTTTGAGCTTGGTGGCAGTTTCTCTGTTGTCTCTTTCAAAGCGAGCATAAAAGTCATTCAGCTCGTTCAGGAAGTTGACATCAGTGGCTGCGGGGGAAGAGTGAGTGGGTTTATAGTCACTGATGGCCTGAATGCCCTGCCACATGCGTTGAGGGTCAGCGTTGGAGAAGTGTCCCTCTATCTTCAGCTTGTAGCAGTGCTTGGCCTCTTTGATGCCCCTTTTCAGATTTGCTCTGGATGTGCTGTAGGCCTGTGCATCTCCTGATCTGAAGGCAGTATTGTGTGTCTTCAATAGGAGTCGCACTTTCCTGTTAATCCATGGCCTCTGATTTGGGTATGTGGTGATCTGCTTCTGGGTTGTAACATTGTCTATGGTGGTGTTAACATAATCCAGTACAGAGGAGGTGTAGCAGTCAGGGTCCGTGTGAGAGCCACTGGTGGCTTGAGAAGCAAACGTACTCCAGTCTGTGTGTAGAAACCTTTCATGAAGTGCTAAATCTGCTCCTGCAGGCCACACCTTGATGGTCTTCACTGATGGCTTCACGCGATTGATGAGAGGTGCATATTTGGGGGTGAGGAACAAAGAAAGGTGATCTGACTGTCCCAGGTGGGGGAAGGGTGTCGCGACGTAGGCTCCAGCCATGTTTGTGTAAACATGGTCTAAAGTTTTGTTTCCTCTGGTGTGACAAGAAACATGCTGGTGAAATTTTGGTAGCACTGACTTTAAGTTTGAATGATTAAAATCACCCGCAGCAATAAACGCAGCTTCCGGGTGAGTGGTCTGTTGTTTCCTGATGGCTGCGTGAAGTTCTTTCATAGCAGACTTGGCGTCAGCATCTGGGGGAATATAGGCTGCAGTGATAATAGTAGAAGTGAACCCCCGTGGTAGATAGAACGGTCTACATTTAACCATGAGAAACTCAAGGTTAGCTGAACAATGTCTCCCAACAATAGCAGAGTCTGTGCACCAAGCTTTGTTAATGTAAATGCACAATCCACCGCATCTTGTCTTACCGGAGCCATCTAGTGTTCTATCCGCCCGGAATGTGTGGCGTCCCGCTAGCTCAATAGCATTGTCCGGTATTACGCTGTTTAACCATGTTTCCGTGAAGATTATGACATTACAGTTCAAACGTCTCTTGCTGTATGTGATGCTGAGTCGGATCTCCTCCATTTTGTTCATCAGCGACCGTACATTGGCAAGGAAAATGCCCGGCCGGGCAGAGTGCGTAGCCTCGGGTCTTCTGGCAATCTCAGGAAGGAGTCGAAGATTGTCCATAAAACTGTCGGAAATTCGCGAACCAATATCCAAAAGCTCACGTCAGGTGTACGATGTAAAGGCACAACTGTTCTGCACGAACAAACCTGAAATGAGGAAGAAAAATACCGCAAAATGGCAGAATCTGGAGAGACCGTGAGCCTCGCAATGTACTCGCGCCGCCATCTTGATCATTTAAAGTGCAACAAAGAACATAGAAACTATGTTTTAAATGTTTTGTTTTTTTACCTTCAGCCGGGTCCATCATAAGACAGTTCTCGTTTCCATTCAAGTTGTTAGGCTGCCCCGCCATCCAGTTTGTGTAGTTGAATTTGGATCCATCGGTACACATCCCCGTGCCCTCCTGGAGGAGACAGACAATTCTCCAAAGAAGAAACGTGGATGGTTCCCAACAACGCTCCTTACAAGGTAAATTAATCAGTTCACTGCCAAAGAGCGTTGTGTGGAATCAATCATGTTATTTTGGGTAATTAAAAAGAACATTGATATAGGACAACATGAGGATAACATGGGATCTGGGACATGAAAACTGCCCCGCCCCCGCCTCAGCAGTCAATGTGCTACTGTAACACATACGTGAATACATACAGATTACAGAGCTTTACTTTCACACCTACATATACAGTACAGGCCAAAAGTTTGGACACACCTTCTCATTCAATCCGTTTCCTTTATTTTCATGACTATTTCCATTGTAGATTATCACTGAAGGCATCAGAACTATGAATGAACACATGTGGAATTATGTACGTATGGAAATAACTGAAAACATGTCTTATATTCTAGTTTCTTCCCTCCACAGTTGGGCCTTAATTAGTAATTAATTAGGGTTAATTAGTGGAGTTTCTTCCTTATTAATGGAGTTGGGACCATCAGTTGTGTTGTGCAGAAGTCAGGTTGATACACAGCCGACAGCCTATTGGATGACTGGTAGAATTCATATTATGGCAAGATCCAATCAGCTAAGGGAAGAGAAATGAGCGGCCATCATTACTTTAAGAAATGAAGGGCAGTCGGTCCGGAAGATTGCGAAAACTTTGAATGTGTCCCCAAGTCCAGTCGCAAAAACCATCAAGCACTGGCTCACATGAGGACCCCCCAGGAAAGGAAGACCAAGAGTCCCCTCTGCTGCTGAGGATAAGTTAATCTGAGTCACCAGCCCCAGAAATCACAAGTTAACAGCTGCTCAGATTAGAGACCTGGGGCCTGTTGCACAAAAGTAGAATAAAGATATCCAGGATAAATGAAAAAGCGCAGCTTGACTTGCTCATCGCGGCTTAATCTGTTGCACGAGCCAGGATGAACAGGTGAAGTTATGTCCAGCCAGGTGTAGATAACCAAGATGAACAGGTGAAGCTATGTCCAGCCAGGTGTAGATAACCAGGATGAACAGGTGGAGCTATGTCCAGCCAGGTGTAGATAACCAGGATGAACAGGTGAAGCTATGTCCAGCCAGGTGTAGATAACCAGGATGAACAGGTGGAGCTATGTCCAGCCAGGTGTAGATAACCAGGATGAACAGGTGGAGCTATGTCCAGCCAGGTGTAGATAACCAGGATGAACAGGTGAAGCTATGTCCAGCCAGGTGTAGATAACCAGGATGAACAGGTGGAGCTATGTCCAGCCAGGTGTAGATAACCAGGATGAACAGGTGGAGCTATGTCCAGCCAGGTGTAGATAACCAGGATGAACAGGTGGAGCTATGTCCAGCCAGGTGTAGATAACCAGGATGAACAGGTGAAGCTATGTCCAGCCAGGTGTAGATAACCAGGATGAACAGGTGGAGCTATGTCCAGCCAGGTGTAGATAACCAGGATGAACAGGTGGAGCTATGTCCAGCCAGGTGTAGATAACCAGGATGAACAGGTGGAGCTATGTCCAGCCAGGTGTAGATAACCAGGATGAACAGGTGAAGCTATGTCCAGCCAGGTGTAGATAACCAGGATGAACAGGTGGAGCTATGTCCAGCCAGGTGTAGATAACCAGGATGAACAGGTGAAGCTACAGTGCCTTGCGAAAGTATTCGGCCCCCTTGAACTTTTCAACCTTTTGACACATTTCAGGCTTCAAACATAAAGATATAAAATTTTTATTTTTTGTGAAGAATCACCAACAAGTGGGACACAATTGTGAAGTGGAACGAAATCTATTGGATATTTTAAACTTTTTTAGCAAATAAAAAACTGAAAAGTGGGGCGTGCAAAATTATTCGCCCACCTTGCGTTAATACTTTGTAGAGCCACCTTTTGCTGCGATTCCAGCTGCAAGTCACTTGGGGTATGTCTCTATCAGTTTTGCACATCGAGAGACTGACATTCTTGCCCATTCTTCCTTGCAAAACAGCTGGAGCTCAGTGAGGTTGGATGGAGAGCGTTTGTGAACAGCAGTTTTCAGCTCTTTCCACAGATTCTCGATTGGATTCAGGTCTGGACTTTGACTTGGCCATTCTAACACCTGGATACGTTTATTTGTGAACCATTCCTTTGTAGATTTTGCTGTATGTTTGGGATCATTGTCTTGTTGGAAGATAAATCTCCGTCCCAGTTTCAGGTCTTTTGCAGACTCCAACAGGTTTTCATCCAGAATGGTCCTGTATTTGGCTGCATCCATCTTCCCCTCAATTTGAACCATCTTCCCTGTCCCTGCTGAAGAAAAGCAGGCCCAAACCATGATGCTGCCACCACCATTTTTTGACAGTGGGGATGGTGTGTTGAGGGTGATGAGCTGTGTTGCTTTTACGCCAAACATATCGTTTTGCATTGTGGGCAAAAAGTTTGATTTTGGTTTCATCTGACCAGAGCACCTTCTTCCACATGTTTGGTGTGTCTCCCAGGTGGCTTGTGGCAAACTTTAGACAAGACTTTTTATGGATATCTTTGAGAAATGGCTTTCTTCTTGCCACTCTTCCATAAAGGCCAGATTTGTGCAGTGTACGACTGATTGTTGTCCTATGGACAGACTCTCCCACCTCAGCTGTAGTTCTCTGCAGTTCATCCAGAGTGATCATGGGCCTCTTGGCTGCATCTCTGATCAGTCTTCTCCTTGTCTGAGCTGAAAGTTTAGAGGGACGGCCAGGTCTTGGTAGATTTGCAGTGGTCTGATACTCCTTCCATTTCAAAATGATCGCTTGCACAGTGCTCCTTGGGATGTTTAAAGCTTGGGAAATCTTTTTGTATCCAAATCCGGCTTTAAACTTCTCCACAACAGTATTACGGACCTGCCTGGTGTGTTCCTTGGTCTTCATGATGCTCTCTGCGCTTTCAACAGAACCCTGAGACTATCACAGAGCAGGTGCATTTATACAGAGACTTGATCACACACAGGTGGATTCTATTTATCACCATCAGTCATTTAGGACAACATTGGATCATTCAGAGATCCTCGCTGAACTTCTGGAGTGAGTTTGCTGCACTGAAAGTAAAGGGGGCGAATAATTTTGCACGCGCCACTTTTCGGTTTTTTATTTGCTAAAAAAGTTTAAAATATCCAATAGATTTCGTTCCACTTCACAATTGTGTCCCACTTGTTGGTGATTCTTCACAAAAAATAATTTTTTTATATCTTTATGTTTGAAGCCTGAAATGTAAATATTACTACTTTAATATCATCTGGGAATATCGCTACATTATTATCATCTGGGAATATCGCTACATTAATATCATCTTACAGAGAGAGTGGACATTGACGCGATGCACAGTTTCTGCCGGCAGGCAGCGTCCACCGGCCAGCAGGGAAAAGTCCTGACTCACCCGATTGCCACTCCGCATCAGGGTGCCAGTGCAACCATTTCTAACCATCTAAACAACTGTAGTAGGGTTTAAATCAAACTCACGACAACAATAGTGACAATAGGCTAATGCATGTTAATGAAAATAAAGCAGAAGACATGCAGAAGACAACAGAATAACTGCTAAACACGTTTATTTCGGATCAGACGGCAGCTGATTTGACACATGAGACTCCAGGATTAATCTTAGCCTGGCTGTTAGCCTGCTCTGGACCAGGCTAGCTGCAAAGAATAAATCTCCATGGTTACTTGGCCGGGCTTAATTCAATCTGGTTTCATGCAACCGAGTCAAAGCTAAATTCATCCAGGATAACTTGAATATCCCGGCTTAATCCCTTATCCTAGTTTCGTGCAACAGGCCCCGGATCAATATCACCATCAATGTACTGTATGTGAATGCATTCATGACAACCAGCTAAGAGACGAGCGTCAATTTGACGCATTCACTGCGTCAATGCCGTCGATCCAGGAATAGTTGCGGCTCACTTTGTTAATGAAGCCTTTGACGAATGCATGTTCCTCAGCTGAGCGGATGGAGGCCAGATTCCCTCCAGCAGCGATGCAGGTGGTCTAATGGAGACAATATCATCAGTTAAAATGTCAAGAAAATCTAAACATAATCACATTATTAACAGATCTCAGGACAGTTACACAGTCACAGGGGACATGTCTATACTTTTAAACAGTGGTGGAAGAAGTATTCAAATCCTGTACTGCAGTAGAACTACTAATACCACTGTGTAAGAATACTATATTGCAGTAAAATTAAATATTTGGTACTTAGTTACTGGTTTTAATACTTTAACTAGCTATATTATGATACTGACATACTTTCAATGCAGGACTTTTTCTCTAACAGAGTATTTTTACAGTGTGGTATTAATACTTAAACTGCACTAAAGTATTAGAGTTGACTGGTATTAAGCATGCATATGTTATGATAGATAGAACTGCTGTACCTCTGCATTGATCCAGGTCTTTGGCTGGATGAAGTAACCAAAACAGCGAGAGCCAAACTGAATCCAACCAGGAGGGCAGGGGCTGAAACCCTGTATGAACGAACACACCAGAACCAATCAGACTAGTCTATATGGACAACTGTTCATTTAGGGGATTGTTCCTCTGCAGCGCTGTGGAGATAGAGCTGGCAATGCAAGACTCCAATCAGAGCAACCCAACGAGTCCGAGATACTGTCCTGACCTGGGCCGGACGTTGGATTGGGATCATACAAATATCAATATATTATAACACAAGACTTCAACAGCCAATGACATTTAGGGTTGGGGAGACTGGACTGATGTTCTACTGTTTAGTGTTAATCACAACTAACTCAGCCAGGTAAGAGCTACATTTAGCTTTGATGGTATACGATTATGGTTCCTGGAGAACAGGTTTGATCAGCACACAATTGTCAATGCACATTTATGAGTGTAAATATTAACAAAAATGGAAAGCTGCAACTTTTCAGTAGCAGTTTTAACAATGAGATGCTGTGCAGTTGACTTTAATGTGTCCAGGAAGTTAAAAAACAAGTAATTATGGCCATTATACGAGCATTTGTATCTATAGATGCAATAACATCTGCTGAACACGGCCGACATCTACTCAAAAGGAAAGACTGAAAACTGTTTATAATAACAGAAAATGTATTGTTCCTGTAGCTACACACTTCCATTTTTAATTACAGGACAAAGTCTGTTATTTTCCAGATTTATTTCTTAAGAGTGTACTTACATTTGCAGCCAGCAGTCCACTGGACAGAGCAACACAGAAATCAGAAAGACTGATGTCATCTGTGGAAAGACGTTAAAGAAAGTCAGCAAACTGCATGCTGGGAGATAATGGCAGACAACAGCAACTGATCAAATGAAAGTATTCTGCTAGTTATAAGTGTAATATATATTATACACTACCGGTCAAACGTTTGGGGTCACTTCTACATTTCCATACCACTCCATTATAGACAGAATACCTGCTAATTTGGGTGGGGGGGCTGATCTTTAATGCAATATCTACATTGCCCATTATCAGCAACCATTCATCCAATGTTCCAAAGGCACATTCTGTGTACTAATCTATCATTTAAAAATAAAAAAACTAGAAAAACATTGGAGAACCATTTTACTATTATGTAAGCACATAATGTAATCTGATTACTGCCCTGGTTAAAAAAACAATGCAACTGATCTCAGCTGGCATTCTGTCTACAATGGAGGTCAATGGGGATTTCTATGTGACCCCAAACTTTTGACCGGTAGTGTATATAATATAGATATGGTTTCTATTTGATAGATTATTTAATTATTTGTAAAACAAAAAGTCTAATTATGAAATACTCCAAGTATTTTATAACATGTCTGATCATCTTAACTTTTAACTCTTCGGTTTCAGACTCTTTAGGGTGTGGACTACGTCGTTTTTACTTTGTATATGAATGCTCGATGAACCGCTTCTGAAGGTGAAACAAGTTGCATAATCATACAACAAACAAGTGAAAAAATAATCCCTTAACCCTCATGTTGTCCTAATGTTGTCCTCATGTTGTCCTCATGTTGAATTGAACCAACCCCCCAACTTGGTTCAACTCCCAGACGTTTGAGGTACTTCTTGATACAGCGTCTGCAATTATGTTCTCGGTACCCTTCTTATGGTGAATCTGCAAGTTAAAATCTTGCAGAAGAAGAGACCAACGCATAAGCCGCTGGTTGGAGTTTCGCATATTAGCGAGGAATAACAATGGGTTATGGTCAGTAAACACACTGATAGGCTGTGAGCTAGACCCGAGATAAACCTTAAAGTACTGCAAAGCAAAAAGGAGGGCAAGAGCTTCCTTTTCGATGGTGCTATAATTGAGCTGATGCTTGTTAAACTTTTTCGAGAAGTAACAGACGGAATGATCGACAGCCTGATCATCCTCTTGCAGGAGCACAGCGCCTGCACCGTAAGTGTATGGAAAGCCAAACAGTCCAAATACACGTGATTTCTCACACGTAAACAACACGTAAACTACACGTAAACAACACGTAAACAATGCGCAAAATACACGTAAACAACGCGTCAATTTTTCACACGTAAAATACACGTAAACAACACGTAAATTACGCGTAAACAATGCGTAAACAACACGTAGACAACACGTAGACAACGCGTAGACAACGTGTTGTTTACGTGTTACTTTCACGTGAATTTGAGCCATTTGGTCACTTCTCCATTTTGAATGGGTGAGCGTCCTAAGCTCCCATTGGCTGCTGAGCAGTAGGGTTAAACCATTTCTGTAAGCCTGGGGAGGGGGTCGCCTGCCAACATTCAACATGCAAAGGATCCTCTCACTTCTTTTCTTTCTCATTTCTTCTTTTTTGATTTACCTTTTAAAAAAAATATATTAATTTAACTCAATGAATTTACTATTCAATTATAAACTATTTTCATCAAGATAACATTACCTCCTTTTGCTCCACTGCTGCCTTTTTGTTTGAGTGTAGCATTTTTTATTTCTTGCACATATTGTACAGTGGTTCCTGGTTATTTAGCTGTTGTATATTTTTTCTGTACAAGCTTTCTTTATATATTTGCAATTGGTTAGTGTGTATATACTTTGAGAAATAATAGCTTTTTTTCTACAACTATTTAGCTTACTATTTAACTTACAAACTATTTTGCTGCAAAAAGGATGGATGAGATGGACCTGCATGTCTACATAGGGCCGCTAATCTTAACACACACACAGGTCCTTAGTCAAGTCTGGATCTAGGCTGAATCCCATTTCTCCATCTTACCCCTACCCCTTACCCCTACCCCTTGGCCCTTAAAACCAAGGGGTAAGTGCTAGGGGTGAAAACATACCCCTATGAAATGGGACACCACTTGGTTACATCACCATACAGTATTGATCACAAACTTCCAACATGCAATACATGTGCATACACATGTATCATGTATACATACATATACACTCTGTATACATGGTGTGTTGTATATCTGTTTTAGTTATCACCTTTTTGAATGTCATTGATGTTCAGAAAAATATTTTGTTAACAAAGATCTGTCTTTATTGCCGATAAATTAAACATAACAGGCAAAAACATTACATAAAATGATGTTACAGAACCATTATCAACTATTAGAACCATACCTAACATGTCACACACATAAAAAGGCACTCATATGTGTAAAACTAACAAAAATACACAGAAGACCACAAACAAACAAATTAACTACAGCTGTTCTGATATTCCAGACCAGTCTGATGCCTGTTGGCCTCACATTTCATCAGTGTCCCATTACAAAACCAACAACAATATACAAGTGCATGAACAGGAATTAATTAGAAATGATTACAATGATACAGTACAAATGCAATAATGATAATGCGTGTGTGTTTACAAGTGAGGTCGCGTCCACACTTCGTTTCAAGGGGTATACACCCCTCGATCTATCCCCTACCCCTCGGTCGTAATAAGAAATGGGACACCACTAGGTCCCGCGTGAACGCGCAAAACCAAGGGGAAGGGGTAAGGGGAAGGGGTAAGATAGAGAAATGAGATTCAGCCCTAGTCTTTGGGATGCAGAGATCCACAAGTAGGCCTACTTGATACAAGAATATTATTAACCACATATGCAGCACCTTAAAAAATAATATTTATAATAAATCTCGACTTTAGTAAAGAAAAACATAATGACAGAGCAACTAGTGTCTTCACTAAATAAATGTAGTCTTTTTTCATTGAGAAGAGGAAAAATTCAGATATTCACTCACTTTGTGATCAATAACAGGCTGTTTCCTTATCCTAAGATTTGGCATTCACAATTACAGTAATCTGCTTTATTTTAGGGATTTAGTGAAGGCGGGTCATTTTCTATCCGGTGGACAAGGGTTGTGTACACAAAAAGGACCACAACACCATGGTTAAGTTGCCTGCAACAGACTTAAACTTGTTCAGTCAAGCCGTTTTTTAAAAATTGTGTGTGAGCTAATCTGATGAAGTATAATGTAGGTAACCTGAGGCTCTGAGGCTCTGGAGTATTATCTAAAAAGCCGCACAGTACATTTATTTTTGCGGCATTGGTATTTAAACTGAACTACTACTTCTTCATTGAAGTTTTCTTCCTACAATGTAAAGGAACATTGATGGGTTAGATAGATAGATATTTATTGATCCAAATAAAAATGGGAAATTACGTTAATACATATACATGAAATAATAATAGGAATAAAATAAAAGAACAAATATTTGAATATACACAGGATGGGAAGAAATGTGCAACTGCTTAACCCTGTGAGACCGAGAAGGCTCGCCCACGATCAAAAAAGCACCTCTGATTCATAGTTTAATAACTTTTGAACAATACAAGGCAGCGACTCACCTAAAATGGCGCCTGAATCCTGACGAATTAGCCTTTCCGGCGGTCTTTTCCGTGTCTTTTTAGCCTCTACAGGTGATTTTCTATCCAGCCTGGAACTTCCAGCCTCTTTAGGGGTTGTTGGGCTTTAAATCCATACCTTTAAATCCCAGATTAATCCACGTTATGTCCATAATTCATCGCGTTTTCGCTCGATTCGGCCGCTCGCTCGCTCGCTGCTTTGTCTCGCTCTGCTCTATTTACAGGAAGTACATGCCCATATATGGGAGATATCAGCCGAAGAGTAGAAAAGCTGAAAGATTTCAGCCCTCCCAGCACTTCCTACTTTGCCAACACTTCCTGTCAACGTGTCTGCATGCAAACAAAGGTGCTATAGTGGAACAAGATAGATATCTACCGTTTTATAGAGGAAATGGCCTCATTGGTTTGAGATATGGCATATATTTGCATTATATATTATATATTTGGGCCTTTTTTGAAGAAATGTAAATAGTATGTGCTTTATATGAGTTATAATGTTTATTATGTTTATTTTTGCATATAGAAGAACTGTTTTAGACACACAAATGCTTGTGTAGCATTGTTGTGGGTGTAATATCAATAAATATGACATTATTATGTTATTATTGGCATAGGTAAATGTCATGAGGGCAAAAGCGTCTGGACTTTTTTTGAAAAAATGTCTGTATTTTGTCATCTGTAAAATTTATAATGATTATTTCTTCACAGTGTGACTCCCAAGACATATGAGAAGTGTTTTAGAGAATAAAATGGCTTAGGTTTTACCTATATGTCTGTGATATCAATACATATCTGGAAGAGTCATGTTCCGTTTTATTTATTTATTTGTCTTTAAGGTCCTACAACCATTTTTAACATTCAAGTGACCTCATTGCAACCCAAATATTCTACTAACCCAGTTTGTCCTGAAAAAAATGATGTTCAGATCTTGACTGTAGACAACAGGGTTGATGTTTTATTGGCTTTTATATAAAATAAATCCAGACGGAAAATGAACTGTAAAAATGGCCTCAGGGCTAGGAGGGTTAAATAATATGCTAAAATGTAAATAAAGCAATTGTGCAGGTTGCACTTAGTGCAGTAGTGTGGTGTCCAAAAGTCTGATCTATCACCCAGTGATGACATGTTAAAGAGTTTTATTGCGTGTGGTATGAATGATTTTCTTTAGCGGTCCGTGCAACATCGAAGCTGTCGAAGCCTCTTAGAGAAGCTGCTCCTCTGTTAGACCAGTGTGGGATGTAGAGGGTGGAGTTGCTCCTCTGTTAGACCAGTGTGGGATGTAGAGGGTGGAGTTGCTCCTCTGTTAGACCAGTGTGGGGTGGAGAGGGTGGAGTTGCTCCTCTGTTGGACCAGTGTGGGGTGGAGAGGGTGGTCAGGGTTATCCATGATACATAACAGTTTGTTTAGTGACCTCCTCTCCACCACAGCTTCAAACGTGTCCTGTTTGCAGCCGATCACGGAGCCAGCCTTCCTGATCAGTTTGTTCAGTCTGTTTGTGTCGCTGGCTCCGATGCTGCTGCCCCAGCATATGGCGGAGGAGAACAGAGCGCTGGCCACAACAGACTGGTAGAAGATCTCCAACATCCTGCTGCACACACTGAAGGATCTCAGCTTCGTCAGGAAATAGTTTGCTCATCCCCTTCTTGTAAACAGCAGTGCTGTTGACCTTCCAGTTCAGCCTGGCGGTAGTCCTTAAGGCCAGATGGAGTCGACTTCTTGGGGACCGGGACAAGGCAGGATGTCTTCCACAGCAGCGGCACCCTCCGCAGCCTCAGGGTTGTGCTTTTGAGCCGTAAAATACTAATTTATATGTTTTTGTTTAGGGTTACACACAAAAACATAGAAAAATAGGGTCCAGGTAAAAAAAGACTAAAGTAGTTACCCTTTAATAAAGTCTTTCTAACTATCTATCTACGTATACTATACTTTTAACAAAAGATTTATTTCTCATAGTTTGTTGAGACTAGCCAATTGCAAATATATAAATTCAATTAAATTTTATTTATAGTATAAAATCATAAGAGTTATCTCAGCACACTATACAGATAGAGCAAGTCTAGACCACACTCTATAATTTACAAGGACCCAACAACTCCAGTAATTACGCCAAGAGTAATCATTTAGTGCAATAGTGGTGAGAAAAAACTCCATTTAGGGAGAAACCTGGGCCAGACCCAGGCTTTTAGGTGGTGTTTGATGGTGCTGGTTGGGGGTGTGATAAACACTGGCAGTAGTAGTCACAATAAAGATAATGGCAATGACTAGAAACAGTACAATAAAAGCTTGTACAGAAAAAAAAATACAACAGCCAAATAACCAGGAACCACAGTACAATATGTGCAAGAAAGAAGAAAAAAATCAATCAATTGTGCCTCCCTTGGAATGCAACTGAAAAATTATTTGGCACAACGTAAACATCCCCCTACAACAATCTGCTAGGATTGGAGTGTTTAATGGATGGTGTTAAAGCTGGAAGGTCCCCTAAAAGGCAGCAGTGGAGCAAAAGGAGGTAATGTTATCTTGATGAAAATAGTTCATAATTGAATAGTAAATTCATTGAGTTAAATTAATATATTTTTTTAAAAGCTAAATCAAAAAAGAAGAAATGAGAAAGAAAAGAAGTGAGAGGATCCTTTGCATGTTGAATGTTGGCAGGCGACCCCCTCCCCAGGCTTACAGAAATGGTTTAACCCTACTGCTCAGCAGCCAATGGAAGCTTAGGACGCTCACCCATTCAAAATGGAGAAGTGACCAAATGGCTCAAATTCACGTGAAATTAACACGTAAACAACACGTTGTCTACGCGTTGTCTACGTGTTGTCTACGTGTTGTTTACGCGTCGTTTACGCGTAATTTACGTGTTGTTTACGTGTATTTTACGTGTTGTTAACGTGTGAAAATTTGACGCGTTGTTCACGTGAATTTGCGCGTTGTTTGCATGTTGTTTGCGCGTTGTTTACGTGTTGTTTACGTGTGAGAAATCACGTGTATTTGGACTGTTTGGCTTTCCATATAGGCGCTGGCATCTACTTCTAGCTTAAAAGGACGCGTAAAACAGGGCGCGGCGAGAACAGGGGCACTACACAGCAATGCCTTGGCAGACTCAAAAGCAGCCTGGCAAGCGGGAGACCAAACAAACGCTTTTAAGGGGCTTACGAGACCCGTGAGAGGAACCACCACATCAGAAAAATTGCGACAAAAACCACGGTTATATCCACACATTCCAAGAAAACGACGCAATGCTTTCTTGGACTGTGGGACCGGAAAATCAACAATCGCTTGCACTTTTTCAGCTAAAGGACGCACCTGGCCCTGACCTACCTGCTTACCCAAATAGGTAACAGTGGCTCTACCAAACTCACATTTCGCGAGGTTAACAGTGAGGGAAGCCTCACGAAGACGGCTAAAAATAAGGGACAGTGTATTAAGATGTTCAGTCCACTCAGAGGAGTACACAACAACATCATGCAAATACACTTCGCAACTCTCGACGCCAGATAAAACAATGCGCATTAACCGCTGAAAAGTAGCGGGTGCATTACGCAACCCGAATGGCATGACAGTATACTGGAGGAAAGTATCAGGTGTAACGAATGCTGATATCTCCGAGGCCCTTGGTGTTAAAGGAACTTGCCAGTAACCTTTTAACAGGTCCAGCTTCGTCACATAATTGGCGGAGCCTACCCGGTCTATGCAATCCTCCATCCTGTGGAGCGGAAAAGAATCGGGTTTAGTAACGGAATTCACTTTGCGGTAATCGTTACAAAAACGAGGGGTATTGTCAGGTTTTGGAACTAAAACACAGGGTGAGCTCCACGCACTCATACTGGGAACAGCCAACCCATGCTCAACCAGATAACTCACCTCCTGCTGCATCATAGCTCTTTTCGACGGATTCACTATATGCGTGTTGCTTTATGGGTTTGTGGTCCTCTACATCAATGTCATGATACAGGACCGACGTTTGACTAGGATGGTCAGAGAAAAGCAATAGGTTATCTTCAATCAAGGTTACGATATCCGCACGGGCCGAAACAGACAAATGGGACAAAAAGTCCTCCAAGTTACACAGTACTTCAGAATTTTTTAAACAAGCGGCCGGCATCAAACCACTTTTCTCTGCTAAACCATCATCAGTCAGACTGTACGGAGGAGCAGACACAGACATCACAGGCGCAGCGGGAGACGGCGTGGAATCTGTCACTCTGGAAAAGTAATGTTTCAGCATGTTAACATGACATACTCTAACATTGTCCCCATGTTGCCCTCATGTTGTCCCCATGTTGCCCTCATGTTGTCTTCATGTTGCCCTCATGTTGCCCTCATGTTGTCTTCATGTTGCCCTCATGTCGTCTTCATGTTGCCCTCATGTTGTCCTCATGTTGTCCTCATGTTGTCTTCATGTTGCCCTCATGTTGTCCTCATGTTGCCCTCATGTTGTCTTCATGTTGTCTTCATGTTGTCCTCATGTTGTCTTCATGTTATCCTCATGTTGTCTTCATGTTGTCCTCATGTTGTCCTCATGTTGTCCTCATGTTGCCCTCATGTTGTCTTCATGTTGTCCTCATGTTGTCCTCATGTTGTCCTCATGTTGTCCTCATGTTGTCCTATATATATTTTAATTCCCCAAAATAACATGATTGATTCCACCCAACGCTCTTTGCCAAGTACAAATCTCTACTTTCATTAATTTTGGGGCGTCTTATTCAATTTTATAGCATTGTAAAACAAATGGAAGTGTTTTTGAAATAGTATTGAGTAAAAGTTGACATATTCCAGTCTGTGATTATCATCAACATCTATTCCTTTAATTTTAGTCTCAATAATTCCTAATTTCTGCTTTTCTAACTCAAACATTAGGTATAATTTCCTATAAATGAGGTTTATTGACCATAAATTCTAAAAATAACTGTAAAACTAAAGTTAATAAGTTAGTGTTACGTAGTGGTGAAAACGTAAAAAAAAGTGACAAACATTGGAAAAAAGCATCAAAAGTGTTAATTTTCATTTTTGATGGGAATACTACACGAGGGTTAAGAGTAATAATGAATTAAATAATAATAATTAATGTAAATATGATTACCTTTGCTGCCGTGGTGATTGGCTGAGACAGAGGAGAAGAACAAGCCGATGACACTGAAAGATAATGTCACATATCTGAATACTATTAAACACTCAATATTAACAAATTAGGTTCAACTTAACCCAGTTTACATAATTAATGCATCCAAGATCTGTATTTTAGCTTTACACAACAGGAAGAAACTCTGCAATCTAGTAGAAACCAAATATATAAAATGATCATCAAAACAGTCGATGATGATGATGACGATACAATGTGAACCATCATTATACTCACATCAGTAATCTTTGTTCTGCCTGGTGTGGGTTGGAGGGAGAAGAGAGTCTCCTTATATACCTTGAAAAGGGGCGGGGCTTAGTCATGCAGTGTTGCAGGTAGAGATTTGATTGGCTGTAATGAACAATGCATTGTGTTTCTTTTATTAACCACAGCGTGACACAGGATTTCTTCATGATGATATCTGCTTATTCACATTTAACCCTTGTGTTGTCCGTCGGGTCCCGGGGACCCACGCTTGTTTCATTTCATGTCACGTCTACTACCGCGGACCTGGCCCTTCAGGTCCCAGGGAACCTGGCCCGTAGTCTATAGTAATTGCGAATCTGCGACCCAGGACAGTATTCGACTGCATATGTCTATTAGCGTGGCCTCGGCCTTCGGGTCTCTGGGACCCTGGCTAGATTGCCTTTGGGTCTCTGGGACCTGTACCGCATTTGACTGTGTATCTCTACTAGTGCGGCCTCTGCTTTCGGGTCTCTGGGACCCTGGAAAGATTTGCCTTTGTGTCTCTGGGACCCAGGCCTGTATCCGACTACATATCTCTACTAGCGTGGCCTAGGTCTTTGGGTCTCTGGGACCCAGGAAAGATTTGGGTCAAGTTTGGCCCATTTTAAAAAAGAATAGAGGGTTTTATTTTCATTCAACCAAATTTTCAGAAGTTAAATAAATGATCAGCCCACTGCTTTCTTTCAAGCTAGATATGCTGTTGAATACT
>JAQOOF010000422.1:20000-22500 GCA_029931835.1 Etheostoma nigrum | reverse complement strand
ACTACAGGAAACGTTTGACCTCTGGAACTGCAAACAAAGGCTACTGTACCAAATATTAACATTGATTTTCTCAGGTGTTCAAACACTTATTTGCAGCTGTATCATACAAATAAATAGTTAAAAAATCATACATTGTGATTTCTGGATGTTTTTTTAGATTATGTCTCTCACAGTGGACATGCACCTACGATGACAATTTCAGACCCCTCCATGATTTCTAAGTGGGAGAACTTGCAAAATAGCAGCGTGTTCAAATACTTATTTTCCTCACTGTAGATAGATAGATGGAAATGGGAGCAAGGTAACCATTAGCATCTTCAGTTAGCGCCCACTAAAGGTTTTTGCTGCTGACAGACTCAGATTATTATTCTAAGTGTCAACAACATTATTATATTTCATTATTATTACATTATTATGGAAAGACTCCCATACAGACATATACCTTTTCTTTTAAAAACTTCTTTAAGACCTTTTTGTCTAGGGCAAGTCAAAGTGCTTTACACAAAAACAGTTAAAAAATAAAAAAAAAACTCCAATAAAGTACCGTGGATGGTTCCTAACAACGCTCCTCACACGTTACATTAATAATCAGGTCTCTACTTTCATGGAATTTGGGTTTTTTTTTGTCAATTTTATAGCATTTGGAGAAAAAACAATCATTGATAGAAGAACTTGTGTGTGACAACAACAAAAAAGAAAAAAGTCAAAAGTGACTAAAATGTGAACAAATGTAAAAAAAATAAAATAAAGATTTGGGGGAAAAAACACAAAAATTTCAAAAGAAAATATATATTTTATATATTTTTATATATATATATATATATTTTATATATTTTTATATATATATTTTATATATTTTTATATATATATATATATTTTTATATATATAAAAATCTCATGTGTCTGCACAGCAGAGACAGGAACAGAAGATATACAGTCAGAGGAAGGATAAAGGGATGGATAGAGGGAGGAGAAAGGGCGGGGCAGTTGGAGAGGGTAATTGATACCATGGGGGGGGGAGTGGGAGGATCACAGGAAGGAGAGGATTATGGGAAATGAGAGATGGAGGGATTGCAAGACGAGTGAGACGGATGAGTTGACGTATGGATGCTTAATGGTAATGAGACTGATTAGATGAAAGGATAAAAGGCAGGGAGGGAGGGAGGGATGATAATGAGGGGGATGGAAGAAGGGAAGAAGGAAACGTGTTGGGGGAGGAAGGAAAGATGGATGGAAGGGTATAAGTGTGGTTAGAGGAAAGGATATGGATAGAGGAGATGGATGGATGGACAGATAGAGATGGATGGATGATAGATAGATAGATAGATAGATAGATGGATGGACAGATAGAGATGGATGGATGATAGAGAGACAAAAATAAACAGATTGGGCGTGCTGGTCTTACAGGTAGGTGTGTTCAGGTGCATTCTGGGCGTGCTGGTCTTACAGGGAGGTGTGTTCAGGTGCATTCTGGTCTTACTGGTCTTACAGGGAGGTGTGTTCAGGTGCATTCTGGGCGTGCTGGTCTTACAGGGAGGTGCGTTCAGGTGCATTCTGGTCTTACAGGGAGGTGCGTTCAGGTGCATTCTGGGCGTGCTGGTCTTACAGGGAGGTGCGTTCAGGTGCATTCTGGGCGTGCTGGTCTTACAGGGAGGTGCGTTCAGGTGCATTCTGGGCGTGCTGGTCTTACAGGGAGGTGTGTTCAGGTGCATTCTGGTCTTACTGGTCTTACAGGGAGGTGTGTTCAGGTGCATTCTGGGCGTGCTGGTGTTACAGGGAGGTGTGTTCAGGTGCATTCTGGGTGTGCTGGTCTTACATGGAGGTGTGTTCAGGTGCATTCTGGGCGTGCTGGTCTTACAGGGAGGTGTGTTCAGGTGCATTCTGGGCGTGCTGGTCTTACAGGGAGGTGTGTTCAGGTGCATTCTGGGCGTGCTGGTCTTACAGGGAGGTGTGTTCAGGTGCATTCTGGGTGTGCTGGTCTTACAGGGAGGTGTGTTCAGGTGCATTCTGGGCGTGCTGGTCTTACAGGGAGGTGTGTTCAGGTGCATTCTGGGCGTGCTGGTCTTACAGGGAGGTGTGTTCAGGTGCATTCTGGGTGTGCTGGTCTTACAGGGAGGTGTGTTCAGGTGCATTCTGGGCGTGCTGGTCTTACAGCGAGGTGTGTTCAGGTGCATTCTGGGCGTGCTGGTCTTACAGGGAGGTGTGTTCAGGTGCATTCTGGGCGTGCTGGTCTTACAGGGAGGTGTGTTCAGGTGCATTCTGGGCGTGCTGGTCTTACAGGGAGATGTGTTCAGGGGCATTCTGGGCGTGCTGGTCTTACAGGGAGGTGTGTTCAGGTGCATTCTGGGCGTGCTGGTCTTACAGGGAGGTGTGTTCAGGTGCATTCTGGGCGTGCTGGTCTTACAGGGAGGTGTGTTCAGGTGCATTCTGGGCGTGCTGGTCTTACAGGGAGGTGTGTTCAGGTGCATTCTGGGCGTGCTGGTCTTACAGGGAGGTGTGT
>JAQOOF010000421.1:15000-28214 GCA_029931835.1 Etheostoma nigrum | reverse complement strand
ACATGTCCCCGGGACAGAGGCTTCACAGCTGCAGAGTCAGGTACAGCACACAGCCAACGTCTGTCCATCTGTCCCCGGGACAGAGGCTTCACAGCTGCAGAGTCAGGTACAGCACACAGCCAACGTCTGTCCCAACATGTCCCCGGGACAGAGGCTTCACAGCTGCAGAGTCAGGTACAGCACACAGCCAACGTCTGTCCCAACATGTCCCCGGGACAGAGGCTTCACAGCTGCAGAGTCAGGTACAGCACACAGCCAACGTCTGTCCCAACATGTCCCCGGGACAGAGGCTTCACAGCTGCAGAGTCAGGTACAGCACACAGCCAACGTCTGTCCATCTGTCCCCGGGACAGAGGCTTCACAGCTGCAGAGTCAGGTACAGCACACAGCCAACGTCTGTCCATCTGTCCCCGGGACAGAGGCTTCACAGCTGCAGTGTCAGGTACAGCACACAGCCAACGTCTGTCCCAACATGTCCCCGGGACAGAGGCTTCACAGCTGCAGAGTCAGGTACAGCACACAGCCAACGTCTGTCCATCTGTCCCCGGGACAGAGGCTTCACAGCTGCAGAGTCAGGTACAGCACACAGCCAACGTCTGTCCATCTGTCCCCGGGACAGAGGCTTCACAGCTGCAGAGTCAGGTACAGCACACAGCCAACGTCTGTCCATCTGTCCCCGGGACAGAGGCTTCACAGCTGCAGAGTCAGGTACAGCACACAGCCAACGTCTGTCCATCTGTCCCCGGGACAGAGGCTTCACAGCTGCAGAGTCAGGTACAGCACACAGCCAACGTCTGTCCATCTGTCCCCGGGACATGTCAAATCAGCAAAATCTCCGCTCCAGTTCCAGAAAATGCTGCTAATGCATTTGTGGGCTAATGCTACATTTACTGTACACTGCTAGGTTTGGCTTAAAAAAAGGAATATCTTCTTCTTCCTCTCCCCCTCTCATTCCCCCTGCTCTGGTGTTTCCCCCTCTCATTCCCCCTGCTCTGGTGTTTCCCCCTCTCATTCCCCCTGCTCTGGTGTTTCCCCCTCTCATTCCCCCTGCTCTGGCGTTTCCCCTCTCATTCCCCCTGCTCTGGTGTTTCCCCCTCTCATTCCCCCTGCTCTGGTGTTTCCCCCTCTCATTCCCCCTGCTCTGGTGTTTCCCCCTCTCATTCCCCCTGCTCTGGCGTTTCCCCCTCTCATTCCCCCTGCTCTGGTGTTTCCCCTTCTCATTCCCCCTGCTCTGGTGTTTCCCCCTCTCATTCCCCCTGCTCTGGTGTTTCCCCCTCTCATTCCCCCTGCTCTGGCGTTTCCCCCTCTCATTCCCCCTGCTCTGGTGTTTCCCCCTCTCATTCCCCCTGCTCTGGTGTTTCCCCCTCTCATTCCCCCTGCTCTGGTGTTTCCCCCTCTCATTCCCCCTGCTCTGGTGTTTCCCCCTCTCATTCCCCCTGCTCTGGTGTTTCCCCCTCTCATTCCCCCTGCTCTGGTGTTTCCCCCTCTCATTCCCCCTGGTCCTGTGTTTGCCCCTGTGTGCTCCAGCTGAAGTACAAGCAGAGCGCAGCGAAGGACGCCCCCAGTCTGTTCCACCTGATGCCAGAAACTATCGACACTCAGTTTGTCCGGGAGCAGACGGACATGCTCAGCGAGGTACGACTGCTTTCTAACTAAAAGATTCTTTTCATGTTTGCTTCATTCCACAATTCAGACTTTAATTAAAATACTTCTTATAATAGAAATAATAAATAGTAATAGATGAAATAGTGATCTACAATTTATTGAATCATCAGTGTTGGGAGTAACGCAGTACAAAAGTTACGCAATTACAGTAATGTATTCCTTTTTGCTGTAACGCAGTAATATAACACATTACTCATTACATTTCGGTAATATTATACCCGTTACAATCTCAGTAATGCGAGTTACAACGCATTTTAACGCAACATTTAGTGCTTTTTTTAATTTTTTAACAATAAATAACAAGGAACAGGAAAAACAAAGCCGTGAGTATTATTTCCTGTTGCTGTATTCTGTAACTGTTAGGTACTTTTTAATTGAGTATTTTAATTTTCTTCTACTTGCCTATACGTTTTATTTAACCTTTTTTATAGCTTTAGTTAGACTTCTTTGCATATTTATATTCAAAATACAAAATCTTATGAGTAGGCCTAATCTATGATGTATTAAAGTGGATAAAGATGAGACTTTATTGATCCTAACTGCCAGGTCAAACCTCCGCTGTTATTTTGAAAAGTAAGTATTATAATCTAACTAATTACTCTCAAATGACAGTAACTAGTAATCTATAATGTATTACATCGGCCAACACTGTGTATAATACACAAAGCTGTGGACGATTTGTATTTCTCTTTGTATCTTGTTGTGATCTCTGTGTGTATTCTCTGTTTTCTTCTTTTCTACACAAGGTCAAGTACAAAGAAGAGGGTAAGAAGGAGATGAGCATCAGCCTGTACTCCGTGCTCCCCGACACCCTCGACACCCAGCACGCCAAACAGCTGACGGACATGCAGAGTGAGGTGGGTTCACGCTGTGGACTCAGTGTTTTTCCCTGTAATTGTTACCATGGAAACCAGAGTTCTCGCGACAGCACAATTTGAATTTGCTCAGCGAGTCACTCTGGCATCGAGTAATGCTGCTCATTAACTATGCCCGTGTGGGCGCGCTGCACCAATCACATCGGTGTATCTGATGTAGGCGGGGCCAGAAGCGAGCTGCACCAATCACATCGGTGTATATTATGTAGGCGGGGCCAGAGGCGAGCTGGACCAATCACATTGGTATATCTGATATAGGCGGGGCCAGAGGCGAGCTGCACCAATCACATCGGTGTATCTGATATAGGCGGGGCCAGAGGCGAGCTGCACCAATCACATTGGTATATATGATGTAGGCGGGGCCAGAGGCGAGCTGCACTAATCACATTGGTGTATATTATGTAGGCGGGGCCAGAGGCAAGCTGGACCAATCACATCAGTATATTTGATGTAGGCGGGGCCAGAAGCGAGCTGCACTAATCACATTGGTGTATCTGAAGTAGGCGGGGCCAGAGGCGAGCTGGACCAATCACATTGGGGTATCTGATATAGGTGGGGCCAGAGGCGAGCTGGACCAATCACATCAGTATATATGATGTAGGCGGGGCCAGAAGCGAGCTGCACTAATCACATTGGTGTATCTGAAGTAGGCGGGGCCAGAGGCGAGCTGGACCAATCACATTGGGGTATCTGATATAGGTGGGGCCAGAGGCGAGCTGGACCAATCACATCAGTATATATGATGTAGGCGGGGCCAGAAGCGAGCTGCACTAAGCACTAAGCTGCGCACGCTCTACTGAGTGAGCTAGAGGTCGCCACATTTAATTAAAACTTTAACAGAATCACCTGCAGACTGTAAAATGATTTAAGAAATGTAATCCCAACACATTCATACGGGCAAAAGCATAAAATGTATCAGATTTATTACACAAACCCAATGATAATCTGCCAAGGAGGTACATTTTATCTTATCACTTTATTTGAAACCATCCTATCTTTTAATAAGCTGTAGAATATGACACGCCCACTTCGGTTGCACTTCAGATCAACAATTTTACCAATTCAAAATCTGGTGCACGTTCCAAAAAAGGAACCCGTTCCACGTTGGTGAAAGAGGGGTTTGTGATTCCTCATTGTGTCTTCTAGGCTAAATACAAAGAAGCCGGCAGGAAGCACACGCAATTGTCTCTGTATCACCAACTGCCTGAAACTCTGGAGACGCAGCACGCTAAAGAGGCCTCGCAGCTGCAGAGTCAGGTGCGTACATGCATCATGTATGTGACAAAAAGAAAAGAAAACCCTGTCCCTTGTTGGTGCAATGACGCTCTGACATCCGAGACCTGAGAGTCATCAGCTGAGCAGCGACCTTCCACACACCGGAAACTGAATTCCTCTGATTGTTTGCACGATTTAAGTTGACTCCAACAGCATAGAAACCACCGTGTGAACTTGAAGTGTGCAAGTAGTCGAGGTGCTAAGATATGCAAACCTACCGGTGGTCTTAGCAGTGTCTCTGTCTTATTTTGCATGTCTTGTCTTGTCCCCTCTGTGTGTTGTAGATCCTGTATAAAGAGGCTGTTAAGAAGGAGCTGTCGTGTCCAGTTTACCACCAGCTGCCCGACACTCTGGAGACGCAGTTTGCCCGAGAACTCTCCGACATGCAGAGCCGAGTACGAGCAAAAAACTTAAAACCTCACCGGGAACCAATTGGACTTTAAACAACAAAAAAGCCAACTTAAGATAAGATAATACGCTATTGTCTGTTGCACAAGGGTTACAGAAAAGTTTCTTTGACAAGGCTCCAAATCACAAAGAGACATTCACACAGACATAAAAACAAGACATGGGGTGTTGAGGCATCAGCTGACTGTGGTTTTCACATCATCACACACCCTTCACCACTCCTAGAGATTGGCATGGTGTTATTCCAGTTAGCTTAACAGCTGGTTTGATTTGCATTGAGAGATGATCTTATGGAAAGTTCACCCTGCCGATCTCTATGTATAGTGGAGGGTATGTGATGATTTTGACATAAACTGTACCTCTTCATGGTTCACCTTATGTTATAACTGAATCTAATCTGTCTGTTTTCTGTCTCTGGTTACAGAACAAATACAAGGAGGACGGGATGAACAGACTGTCTCAGAGTTTCTACTCTCAGCTGCCTCAAACCGCTGAGACTCAGTTTGCTAAAGCTGTCTCTGAGCTGCAGAGCGAGGTGAGAGGAAGCCTTTCAGTCCGGAGAAACTCCGGTGCAGATATGCAAAGATGTATTGTACATGTGCATAATTAAGAAATGTACAGAGTCTTTGGAGATGGAGCCTAGACACTGGTGATGGTGGAGAGGGAACCCGGAGACCGAACGAAGGAGCTGACTGCCGGAAACTCAGGTTGCCGTGGGTAACGATGCCCGGAGGTGGAAGGGGAGGAGGAGGAGGAGGGTTGCATTTGCCTGAAAAGACAGCTGATAGCAAGGAGAGAAGACATTTAAAGCAGGATGTCGTGCTGTGATTGGATCACGAATGTCGCGGCCAATTCTGGTTGGTTTACTGAAAAGTGAACGCCGCTTAACAGCTGACTAGTTTTAGGGAGCGATGGTGGGGATTGAAGTTTATTTAGAAGTCTTCCTGAAGGATTTTGCGCTGAGCTTCATTACGAGTCACATTCCTGCACAAAAACACAGGTGGGATGTTTTGTGCTGCTGGGAACTCAAAAAAAGGAAAAGAAAAAGAAATGTCTTTAAATGTTTTTTTTTTTTTCAGACAAAGTATAAGAAGTCCGGGAGGCAGGAGTCCGGCGGCTGTCTGTACTCGGTGATGGCAGAAACTCTGGACACCCAACACGCCAAGCAGGCCTCGCAGATCCAGAGCCAGGTACGCATCACACTTCCTCTGTCTCTGTGTTGGCGCTCAAACCTGCGGCTGATTTCTGAGGACTATGGTTACCTGGTCCTCAGATCTCTGCAGGGTAAATCCAGACGGCTAGCTAGACTATCGGTCCAATCTGAGGACTATGGTTACCTGGTCCTCAGATCTCTGCAGGGTAAATCCAGACAGCTAGCTAGACTATCTGTCCAATCTGAGGACTATGGTTACCTGGTCCTCAGATCTCTGCAGGGTAAAACCAGACAGCTAGCTAGACTATCTGTCCAATCTGAGGACTATGGTTACCTGGTCCTCAGGTCTCTGCAGGGTAAATCCAGACAGCTAGCTAGACTATCTGTCCAATCTGAGGACTATGGTTACCTGGTCCTCAGATCTCTGCAAGGTAAATCCAGACAGCTAGCTAGACTATCTGTCCAATCTGAGGACTATGGTTACCTGGTCCTCGGGTCTCTGCAGGGTAAATCCAGACAGCTAGCTAGACTATCTGTCCAATCTGAGGACTATGGTTACCTGGTCCTCAGATCTCTGCAGGGTAAATCCAGACAGCTAGCTAGACTATCTGTCCAATCTGAGGACTATGGTTACCTGGTCCTCAGATCTCTGCAGGGTAAATCCAGACAGCTTGCTAGACTATCTGTCCAATCGGAGTCTCTGTTGACGACTAAAACTACTTCTGAACTTCACGTTCCACCAAAATAACTTCCTTCCCGAGACTACTTAGCAGCGGCACCGTGGCTCCGTCCGGCGCTTAGCCCCGCCCAAGACTATTGTGATTGGTTTAAAGAAATGCCGATAAACCAGAGCAGGTTTTTCTCCCATCCCCGGTTGCTGTGTGGACTGGCCAGACCCTCCTCTGCAGCTCTGCGGAGGAAGGTCTGCTAATGCGAGACTACATGTGCTAAAACCCTCTAAACACCTCATTTTTAACTGAACATTAACCGTAGTCCACATGAATCCACCACAAAGAAAGAGGAAGGGGACGGACATCCGGCGAAAAAGAAGGACCTCCGACAATCTTGAAAATGGAACACCGGGGTTATAGACTACTAGTGTGCCTGCTCTATGATATCATTTGATATCAGCTCCACTGAGGGATGAACGGGGTTTTTTATACATCCATGCAACAGTGTGTGAAAAGATGAAAGTAGGATTTCTTTGTTTTTTTTGCAAACTTCAATTAAATCCCATTTTTGTCAGGAATAAAAACATTTTGATTGTTTTGTCAGTCAAAGCAGCCACAAATAAATCCTGTCCCCTGTCCCTGCCTCGTCCCTGCCCTGTCCTGTCCCTGCCTCGTCCCTGCCCTGTCCTGTCCCCGTCTCTGCCCCTGCCCTGTCCCGTCCCCGTCCCTGTCCCGTCCCTGCCCCTGCCCCTGCCCTGTCCCCGTACCTGTCCCCATCACTGCCCTGTCCCTGTCATTGTCCCTTCCCTGTCCCCGTCCGTCCCTGTCCCCGTCCCCATCACTGCCCTGTCCCTGTCATTGTCCCTTCCCTGTCCCCGTCCGTCCCTGTCCCGTCCCTGTCCCCGTCCCCATCCCTGCCCTGCCCTGTCCCTGCCCTGTCCCCGTCCCCGTCCCTGCAGGTGAAGTACAGAGACGACGTGCAGAAGTCGTCCAGTCTGTTCTCCAGCCTTCCTCAAACCCCCCAGACCGAGCTGGCCAAGGAGGTGACGGAGCTCCAGAGCCAGGTGACAAACACTTTAGTCCAGCACCTTCTGGTCTGGATCAGGGCTGCACTATATCAGGAAAATATGCGATAATGTTGAATATTGCGATAACCATATTACATACAATAAATAAAAGTTCTAGGCGTGCTGGTCTTATAGGGAGGTGTGTTCAGGTGCATTCTGGGTGTGCTGGTGTTACAGGGAGGTGTGTTCAGGTGCATTCTGGGCACGCTGGTCTTACAGGGAGGTGTGTTCAGGTGCATTCTGGGTGTGCTGGTGTTACAGGGAGGTGTGTTCAGGTGCATTCTGGGCACGCTGGTCTTACAGGGAGGTGTGTTCAGGTGCATTCTGGGCACGCTGGTCTTGCAGGGAGGTGTGTTCAGGTGCATTCTGGGCGTGCTGGTCTTGCAGGGAGGTGTGTTCAAGTGCATTCTGGGTGTGCTAGTCTTACAGGGAGGTGTGTTCAGGTGCATTCTGGGCGTGCTGGTCTTACAGGGAGGTGTGTTCAGGTGCATTCTGGGCGTGCTGGTCTTACAGGGAGGTGTGTTCAGGTGCATTCTGGGCACGCTGGTCTTACAGGAGGTGTGTTCAGGTGCATTATGGGCGTGCTGGTCTTGCAGGGAGGTGTGTTCAAGTGCATTCTGGGTGTGCTAGTCTTACAGGGAGGTGTGTTCAGGTGCATTCTGGGCGTGCTGGTCTTACAGGGAGGTGTCTTCAGGTGCATTCTGGGCGTGCTGGTCTTGCAGGGAGGTGTGTTCAGGTGCATTCTGGGCGTGCTGGTCTTGCAGGGAGGTGTGTTCAGGTGCATTCTGGGCGTGCTGGTCTAGCAGGGAGGTGTGTTCAGGTGCATTCTGGGCGTGCTGGTCTTGCAGGGAGGTGTGTTCAGGTGCATTCTGGGCGTGCTGGTCTAGCAGGGAGGTGTGTTCAGGTGCATTCTGGGCGTGCGAAAGGTGGTGTTAGTGAAAACTAAAAAGATTTTTGAAAAAGGGACGAAAATGTCAAATTTCCGGGACGTCCCTGGAAAAAACGTGTTTTCAATTATCAAGAAATTCAGGAACAAACTACGTTTTTAAGAAACAACTCTGAAAAGAAATGTGTCCAAACATTCTGAAATGGAGTCATACAACTTCAGAAATAGTTGCAGATGAAAATATTTTGCTCCTGAAATTCTCTTTGTGTTCCTTCTCAAACGTCCGCCTGCTGCGTGTCTGCTGTCTCATGGTGTGTTGGTTTCATTATGCAGGTGAAATACAAGGAGGGACATAAGAAGGAAGCGTCCTCTTCACTCTATCACCTCCTCCCCGAGACGGGAGAGATGCTTTTCGCCAAACAGATGTCAGAGATCCAAAGCCAGGTGATCACACTCATATGTATTTCTTTACAGCAGGGGTCTTCAACGTTTTCCAGGCCAAGGACCCCCAAACTGATGGCGAGATGGAGCGGGAATCCCCTAATTATATATATTGTATAAAATTGTGTTATATCAAACTGGTCCTATAGTGCCATGTGTAAATGTACCTTGTTATTGTGCATTCAATACTAAGATACTCAAATAATACACAGGCACAGTGAGTAGGGTGGCCATGCCACTGCCATTTATAAACATAACATAACACAATAAACTGATACCTGCCAAGATCAACAATGTCTGTCAATTGCATGTAATCATGCATAAAAGCTATTCAAATGGACATTTTTAAAACATAAATGGGGGGAATATAAAAAAAAGTCTAATCAACCAAAACTTTCGCGACCCCCATGCAGTACCTCCGCGGACCCCCTAGGGGTCACGGACCCCCTGTTGAAGACCCCTGCTTTACAGGGTAACTGTTGGGTTTTTAACCCTGTGAATGCTGGATGACGAGTATTAGCCGCTTCAGGGCTCCTATCAGAGAGCACGAGTCACCAGATGGAGTTCAACTTTTTAATTGTTAGAGCGTAGACAGGCAGTCACAAGCTGTACATGGTTGCTTGTATGAATAAATAAATGAATGAATGATGGATGAATGATTGAATGAAGTTTCTGAAATAAATCCAAAAAGAAGGTACATTAACGTCACAGCTGATATGCCTCTTATTATCTAGTACAGGGGTCTATAACGTTTTCCAGGCCAAGGACCCCCAAACTGATGGCGAGATGGAGCGGGGACCCCCTAATTATATATATATTTTGTATAAAATTGTGTTTCAAACTGGTCCTATAGTGCCATGTGTAAATGTACCTTGTTATTGTGCATTCAATACTAAGATACTCAAATAATACACAGGTTCATATATTCATGTTTTTATTTTAAACATGTGCGAGGCCCAGTGAGTAGGGTGGCCATGCCACTGCCATTTATAAACATAACATAACACAATAAACTGATACCTGCCAAGATCAACAATGTCTGTCAATTGCATGTAATCATGCATAAATATAAAATATAAAAAAAAGTCTAATCAACCAAAACTTTTGCGACCCCCATGCAGTACCTCCGCGGACCCCCTAGGGGTCACGGACCCCCTGTTGAAGACCCCTGATCTAGTAGAACAGTCTCTGTAGCATGAGGAATTGACAACAGTAACTACTGTGTTTTTCCACCTGGACCCTGTGTTCCTGTGTTTTTGTGTCTGAGTGACTGATGGGAACAACAATCTTTGACGTCAGTATTAAGCGAGATCTCTGCAGTCGGCAGCGGAGAAACGAGCTACAATATAAGCTAATAGAGCAATTGTCCAGCTTGTATTTACCTTCACCAAAGTGCTGTTTAGCCGCTGGCAGACTCAGATTAATATTCTAAGTGTCTGACAATATCATAGAAAGGATTTCTATGGAGGTTGAACTTTTTATTAAAGAGTAAGATCCTTTATTTTAAACGTAACATCCGTGAAATTGCGTTCACTAAACCCACCAGACTCCATGTAAATAATCAGTGATTTTAGCATCGTAAAATCCCCTAAATTCAAAGTTGACAGAATCAAAATAAAACGATAAAAAGCTGTTTTGCATCGTCTTTCCACTTTTCCAACCATCACAACTCCAGTTCTGGTTGAAATAAACACACAGTTTACTGATTTACATGTGGAAATACGTCGGCTCTACACACGCTAAAAGTATTGCTTTTTTAAATGGAGTCTGGTGGGTTTAGCGCTAGCGACTTCAGAGCCGTTTCTGGTTAAACAGAAAGGTCTCAAAGAGGTTTTAAAGGTCAATATCTGAAGGGATCCTTTCCATAATACTGCCATACACTTAGAATATTAATATGAGTCTGTCAGCAGCGAGAAGAGCACTTTAAGTGGACCAAATTGACGATGCACATTTGCCCCATAGGGTTACATGTCAAAGATCGTTGTTCCCATCAGTCACTTAGACACAAAAACACAGGAAAATAGAGTCAAGGTTGAAAAAAAACAATATGATATGGTATTAAGAATTTCATATCGGTATAAGATCCCCAATATTCCCACTTGTTGGCGTAATTAGTTGTCCTATTTATATTTTACACAGAAACTGAATCTCACTTTGAGTTACTGTTGTTAACTGACTAAATAAACTAAGATATCTTTTTTTTTTTTTCATGTGAATATTTGAAGGTAATTGAAAATAATTTCACATCGGTATAATATTCCCAACATTCCCACTTGTTGACGTAATTGCCACGGTGTTGACGTAATTAGTTGTCCTATTTATATTTTATGCAGAATCTCACTTCCAGTTAAGAAACTTAAGAAACTAAGATATCTTTTTCATGTGAATATGTGAAGCTAAACTGTCAATGTTCATGCTGACATGTAAAACTATATGTTGTTGCAATTGTATGTTTTTGGAAATGGATAATAAGTACAAGTATTTTCCACATCATCAAGAATGATCGCAGATATACCCTGAACTTTTGTGATATTATTATTTTAGGGCAATGTTTCCCAAACTTAGGGTCGGGACCCAAAATGGGTCGCAGACCCGTTTTATTGGGTCAGAGTAAAATGCATATCAATCTTATGTGAATGAGCGTTCCTTTTTGCTACACTGGTCTGTTCAGCTCAGATGCTGTTTTTAAAATGAATAAACTGGACACACATCTTCAAACAAAACATTCACATTATCGGGGAACGTCCAAACAATGTTTCCTTTGCAAAGAAGAATCCTTCAAGAAACAGTGTTTTGACAGCGGAGAAGTCATCACATGTTGTCTGTTGGTGTACATTAGCATTTTAAATAATATTGTTGTGTGTCAGTTAATTTGTGACGGCGTTGCTAGCTAGCTAACATGTTGTTGTTAGCCGCTGTTGTCCGTCTGGCGGGCTCGTTACTAATGTGGATTAGGCAGCAAAGGGAGGGAGGGAGGAAAGAGGGAGAGAGAGGAGAGAGGGAGGAGAGAGAGATTGGAGGAGAAAGGGGAGGAAAGAGAGGGAGAGAGGAGAAAGGGGAGGAAAGAGAGGGAGAGAGGAGAGAGGGAGGAAGAGGAGAGAGAGGGAGGAAGGGAGGGAGGGAGGAGGGAGGGAGAGAGAAGGAGGGAGGGAGGAGAGAGAAAGAGAGGAGGGAGGGAGGAGAGAGAGATTGGAGGAGAAAGGGGAGGAAAGAGAGGGAGAGAGGAGAAAGGGGAGGAAAGAGAGGGAGAGAGGAGAGAGGGAGGAGAGAGGGAGGAAGAGAGAGGAGAAGAGGGAGGAAAGAGAGATTGGAGGAGAAAGGGGAGGAAAGAGAGGGAGAGAGGAGAAAGGGGAGGAAAGAGAGAGAGAGAGGAGGGAGAGAGGAGAGAGGGAGGAAAGAGAGAGGAGAGAGGAGGGAGGGAGGAGGATCCTTTCTGTAAAGTTTCCTCTCTGAGCGTTGCGTGGTTCTCTTCTCTCCTGTTCTTCAGACCAAGTACAAGAAGGACCGAGAGGACCTGTCCAACACGCTGTTCTCTCTGCTGCCGGAGACGCTGGAGACGCAGTTTGTGAAGGAGATGGCTGAGACGCACAGCGAGGTAACAACCTTTAAAGGACCCTTTCAAAAGCTTTGATCTAATGCAGTGATTCCCAAAGTGGGGATCGGGATCCACAGGGGGGTCGCGAGCCAGAGAGAGGGGGGGGGGGTCGCAAGTTGATTTCCAGAAATAAAATTAAAATTTAAAAACGCTTAGAAACAGCATATGTTAGCCATGATTTTAACACAATATAAAACTAGTGGCTAAATTTAAAATAAAACCAAGCAAATAAATAAAAAGGGACAGCTCTTTGGATTTGAAACGAGGGCAAATCATCTGACCTCCGAGCTGGAGGACGCATCGGTGGACCTGTCCAGCGACCGAACCTTGAAGACGGCGTTTAGTTCTGAGACGCCGGCTGAGTTTTGGATTTCGGTTGAGAGGGAACACCCACAGCGGTCCTGGTGCCGTTTGGCACTACCTACATGTGTGACAAGACTTTCTCGGCACTGATGTACCTTAAAAATAAATAGAGATGGCGATTGGATGTGGAGGATGATCTCCGAGTAGCGGTCTCCAACATTAAACCCAGACTGGATGTGGAGGATGATCTCCGAGTAGCGGTCTCCAACATTAAACCCAGACTGGATGTGGAGGATGATCTCCGAGTAGCGGTCTCCAACATTAAACCCAGACTGGATGTGGAGGATGATCTCCGAGGAGCGGTCTCCAACATTAAACCCAGACTGGATGTGGAGGATGATCTCCGAGGAGCGGTCTCCAACATTAAACCCAGACTGGATGTGGAGGATGATCTCCGAGTAGCGGTCTCCAACATTAAACCCAGACTGGATGTGGAGGATGATCTCCGAGTAGCGGTCTCCAACATTAAACCCAGACTGGATGTGGAGGATGATCTCCGAGTAGCGGTCTCCAACATTAAACCCAGACTGGATGTGGAGGATGATCTCCGAGTAGCGGTCTCCAACATTAAACCCAGACTGGATGTGGAGGATGATCTCCGAGTAGCGGTCTCCAACATTAAACCCAGACTGGATGTGGAGGATGATCTCCGAGGAGCGGTCTCCAACATTAAACCCAGACTGGATGTGGAGGATGTTCTCCGAGTAGCGGTCTCCAACATTAAACCCAGACTGGATGTGGAGGATGATCTCCGAGGAGCGGTCTCCAACATTAAACCCAGACTGGATGTGGAGGATGATCTCCGAGGAGCGGTC
>JAQOOF010000421.1:0-10000 GCA_029931835.1 Etheostoma nigrum | reverse complement strand
ATACATGCAGTATGCACAAATACATACATGCAGCATGCACACACTGTACATACAGTATACACACACACACACACACTACACATACATGCAGTATGCACACACACACACACAACACATACACATACATGCAGTATGCACACACACACACACACACACACATATACATACAGTATGCACACACACACACACACACACACACACACACACATACATACATACAGTATACACACACACACACACACACACACATACATGCAGCATGCACACACACATACATACAGTTTACACACACACACTATACATACAGTATACACACACACACGCACACACATACATACATACATACAGTTTACACACACACACACACACTGTACATACAGTATACACACACACGCACACACATACATACATACATACAGTATACACACACACACACACACACGCACACACATACATACATACATACAGTATACACACACACACACAGAGACACACACACACATACAGTATACATACACACACACAAACACACACAGACACACACAAAATATCACAAGTTTTTTTATATTTCACGTTGTTAAAGCGAGGGCGTTTGTGCTGCATTCAGGGACCTTTGAGAGACACGTTTGAGAACCCCTGACCTACTGCAACCAAACCATTACAGCAGTACTAATAACAGACATAGGAGGGTAATGTAGACTGTAAGTACTTCTTCTGAACCCGTCTTGTCGTCTCTAGAACAAGTACAAGGAGAGTGGGAGGAAGAGCCGGGCCGTCAGCGTCTACTCCCAGCTCCCCGAGACCAACGAGACCCAGCTGGCCAAAGCTGTTTCTGAACTACAGAGTGAGGTACGGAGAGATATCTGTCTGATATGCTGATTTTGGACAGGTTCTGGTTCTGGTTCTGGTTCTGGTGCCAGTTCGGAGCTGGTTCTACTCGCCAGTTCTCTAAGAACCAGCTGGAACTTCCCCAGGCTGAAAGCCAGCAGACCGTTGGGGTCAGAGACTGTCCCAGATCCAGACTGAAAACCAGAGGGGACAGAGCTTTTCCACCGAGGCAGTTCTGGTGCTGGTTCGGAGTCAGGGCCAAATATCGAACCGGTTCTTTGCTTTTCCACACAGATAAACCTGGTTCTGGGGCAAGTAAACAGGTTCCAACCCAGCACCAACGTAGCGCTGGTCTAGAGATCAGGTGCTGGGGGGGCGGGGTTATCATGACGTTCGAAAACAAAAACTTTTGGCGGCCATTTTTAAAACACCGGTCAGCTGTTAACCATAGAGAGCTGTTAATGTTAGCTTCGGACATGGAAACCAGAACCACCGTGGTCTGTGGAGGAAACCAGAACCACCGTGGTCTGTGGAGGAAACCAGAACCACCGTGGTCTGTGGAGGACCCCAACGGTCTGCTGGCTCTCAGGCTGGGGAAGGTCCAGCACCGAACTGGCAACAGCACCAGAACCAGCACCAGCACCTGGTTAGACTTGGTGGAGAAGACATATAGCAGGTCCTAAGCTCGGGAACTCTCTCCCTCTCAACATTAGAGCAGCTTCCTCTATTCATTCCCTCATGTTGTCCTCATGTTGTCTTCATGTTGTCCTCATGTTGTCTTCATGTTGTCCTCATGTTGTCCTCATGTTTCCCTCATGTTGTCCTCATGTTGTCTTCATGTTGCCCTCATGTTGTCCTCATGTTGTCTTCATGTTGTCCTCATGTTGTCCTCATGTTGTCTTCATGTTGTCCTCATGTTGTCTTCATGTTGTCCTCATGTTGTCTTCATGTCGTCCTCATGTTGTCCTCATGTTGCCTTCATGTTGTCCTCATGTTGTCCCCATGTTGTCTTCATGTTGTCCCCATGTTGTCCTCATGTTGTCCTCATGTTGTCTTCATGTTGTCCCCATGTTGTCCTCATGTTGTCCTCATGTTGTCCTCATGTTGTCCTCATGTTGTCCCCATGTTGTCTTCATGTTGTCCCCATGTTGTCCCCATGTTGTCCTCATGTTGTCCTCATGTTGTCCTCATGTTGTCCTCATGTTGTCCCCATGTTGTCCCCATGTTGTCCTCATGTTGTCCTATACCAATGTTCTTTTTAATTCCCCAAAATAACATGATTGATTCCACCCAACGCTCTTTGCCAAGTACAAATCTCTACTTTCATTAATTTTGGGGCGTCTTATTTAATTTTATAGCATTGTAAAACAAATGGAAGTGTTTTTGAAATAGTATTGAGTAAAAGTTGACATATTCCAGTCTGTGATTATCATCAACATCCATTCCTTTAATTTTAGTCTCAATAATTCCTAATTTCTGCTTTTCTAACTCAAACATTAGGTATAATTTTCTATAAATGAGGTTTATTGACCATAAATTCCAAAAATAACTGTAAAACTAAAGTATAAATAAGTTAGTGTTACGTAGTGTTAAATGTCAAAAAAGTGACAAACATGGGAAAAAGGGACAAAAACGTAATAAAAACGTCAAGACATTGATTAAAAGCCTCAACAAAAGTGTTTATTTACAATTTGGACGGGAAGACAACACGAGGGTTAAATCAGTTCCCTTCTTCCAAACTGATTTTTTTTTTTTGCTTTATTTTTTAGAGCAAATATAAAGAAGCCGGCAGGAAAGACGCGTCCAGCTGTCTGTACTCGAAGCTGCCCGAGACCCGGGACACTCTGCACGCTAAAGACGCTTCACAGCTGCAGAGTCAGGTGCATTCACACACACACCGTCCAATCCTGTACTCACCACCATAGACAGTTAAAGAAATGGACCACCAGGTCCCGTTGCTCTGGACGTAGATGTGACGTGAGCAACCTGTCTGAAAGCTGTAAGTCTTCTGGTAGCTGTGCAAGAGAAATCTCAATCATTCCCAATCAGCAGAGATGGAGAGGTAGGTATATGTTAGGAGATAACATAGGCTCAGGCTAATTACTGCTAACTAACATGCTAGTTAACATTAACATAGGCACAGGCTAATTACTGCTAACTAACATGCTAGTTAACATTAACATAGGCACAGGTTAATTACTGCTAACTAACATGCTAGTTAACATTAACATAGGCACAGGCTAATTACTGCTAACTAACATTCTAGTTAACATTAACATAGGCACAGGCTAATTACTGCTAACTAACATACTAGTTAACATTAACATAGACACAGGCTAATTACTGCTAACTAACATGCTAGTTAACATTAACATAGGCACAGGCTAATTACTGCTAACTAACATGCTAGTTAACATTAACATAGGCACAGGCTAATTACTGCTAACTAACATTCTAGTTAACATTAACATAGACACAGGCTAATTACTGCTAACTAACATGCTAGTTAACATTAACATAGGCACAGGCTAATTACTGCTAACTAACATTCTAGTTAACATTAACATAGGCACAGGCTAATTACTGCTAACTAACATGCTAGTTAACATTAACATAGACACAGGCTAATTACTGCTAACTAACATGCTAGTTAACATTAACATAGGCACAGGCTAATTACTGCTAACTAACATGCTAGTTAACATTAACATAGGCACAGGCTAATTACTGCTAACTAACATACTAGTTAACATTAACATAGACACAGGCTAATTACTGCTAACTAACATGCTAGTTAACATTAACATAGGCACAGGCTAATTACTGCTAACTAACATTCTAGTTAACATTAACATAGGCACAGGCTAATTACTGCTAACTAACATACTAGTTAACATTAACATAGGCACAGGCTAATTACTGCTAACTAACATGCTAGTTAACATTAACATAGGCACAGGTTAATTACTGCTAACTAACATGCTAGTTAACATTAACATAGGCACAGGCTAATTACTGCTAACTAACATTCTAGTTAACATTAACATAGGCACAGGCTAATTACTGCTAACTAACATACTAGTTAACATTAACATAGGCACAGGCTAATTACTGCTAACTAACATGCTAGTTAACATTAACATAGGCACAGGCTAATTACTGCTAACTAACATGCTAGTTAACATTAACATAGACACAGGCTAATTACTGCTAACTAACATGCTAGTTAACATTAACATAGGCACAGGCTAATTACTGCTAACTAACATGCTAGGTAACATTAACATAGGCACAGGCTAATTACTGCTAACTAACATGCTAGTTAACATTAACATAGGCACAGGCTAATTACTGCTAACTAACATGCTAGTTAACATTAACATAGGCACAGGCTAATTACTGCTAACTAACATGCTAGTTAACATTAACATAGGCACAGGCTAATTACTGCTAACTAACATGCTAGTTAACATTAACATAGGCACAGGCTAATTACTGCTAACTAACATGCTAGTTAACATTAACATAGGCACAGGCTAATTACTGCTAACTAACATGCTAGTTAACATTAACATAGGCACAGGCTAATTACTGCTAACTAACATGCTAGTTAACATTAACATAGGCACAGGCTAATTACTGCTAACTAACATGCTAGTTAACATTAACATAGGCACAGGCTAATTACTGCTAACTAACATGCTAGATAACATTAACATAGGCACAGGCTAATTACTGCTAACTAACATACTAGTTAACATTAACATAGACACAGGCTAATTACTGCTAACTAACATACTAGTTAACATTAACATAGGCACAGGCTAATTACTGCTAACTAACATGCTAGTTAACATTAACATAGGCACAGGCTAATTACTGTAAGTCGTGTGGTTATGACACAATCGTTAGCCTATTTTTATAAAAACGTCTGCTATGGAGCCATAATGTGAGATACAGGGTAATGGAGCCTTTTATACATTATACAGTGAAGGAAAAAAGTATTTGATCCCCGGCTGATTTTGTACATTTGCCCATTGACAGAGAAATGATCAGTCTATAATTTTAATGGTAGATTTATTTGAACAGTGAGAGACAGAATAACAACAAGAAAATCCAGAAAACGCATGTCAAAAATGTTATAAATTGATTTGCATTGGGCTATTTGTACATTTTCCCTCATTGCCTACTGTAATTTGATCTTTAAATCTTAATTCTGTTCTGTTCTGCCATCTGTGTGCAGGTGAAGTATAAGCAGGCCAGTCAGACGGAGGCTAGCGCGCCTCTGTACCACCAGCTAGCTGAAACCACCGAGACCCAGCTGGCCAGAGAGCAGAGAGACGTCTGCAGCCAGGTGAGAAACACACCTTAAGACAAGGACTAGGGTAAAAAATCCGCGTGGTAGGTCTCAGTGAAGTCATCTCTGTGTGCTTTTCCTCAGGTGAAGTATAAAGAAGAGGGGAAGAAGGAGATCGGTAAGAACCTGTACTCGCTCCTCCCCGAGACGGCAGAGACCCATTTTGCCAAGCACATGTCAGAAATACAGAGTGAGGTGAGAGGGCCCTGAACGCCTCATGAAGATGCTCTGCAGGCGGATTGTCTTTTTAGGATCTTACAGCATGTGTTTTTATAATTCCTGCAGCCAGAAGTAGAATTTTAACCCCTCCTGGTGTCCTCGGGTCAGATTTCACCCATTTTTCACCAAGTTTCTGTATCAGACGTTTGGGTTTCTTTCAACCAAATTGTTAAAAAAATAACGAAAAATCAAAGGACTGGAGAGCTTTTTGGAACTGGTGTTAAACTATATTTCAGTTTCATTTCAAATGATTTTGTTCCCACAGACAGAAATGTTGGTCTACATCTTTATAACTTAATACTTATGTTTTTAGGTTAAGATCCTTTTCTCTTGTTCTTCTTGTTTGATATTAAGATGTGAGATGTTTATGGTGTAAACTTATTATGACACACACACACACACACACAGATAGACAGACAGAGACACACACACACACACACACACACACAGATAGACAGACAGAGAGAGAGACACACACACACACACACACACACACAGATAGACAGACATGCACGCACACACACACACGCATACGCACAGATAGACAGACATGCGCGCGCACACACACACACACACACACACACACAGACAGTGACAGACACACACACACACACACACATGCACATAGACACACATAGACACACACACACACACACAGATAGACAAACATGTGCGCAACACACACACACACACACACACACATACATAGACAGACACATATACACACAGCACACACACACACACACACACACAGATAGACAGAGGCACGCACACACACACACACACACAGACAGACAGACATGCACACGCACATATACACAGAGACACACACAGACACACACAGACACACATGCGCACACAGACACACACACAAAAGGACCACGTGGAAGATTTAATGATGTTATCTTAACACATTTTGTCTCGTAGACGAAGTACAAGAAGGACCGAGAGGACCTGTCCAACACGCTGTTCTCTCTGCTGCCGGAGACGCTGGAGACGCAGTTTGTGAAGGAGATGGCTGAGACGCACAGCGAGGTAACAACCTTTATTCATCATCTCGTGAGGACATAAGTCTGTTTAATGGGGACTCACCTCCTATTTTGGGACAAAAAGCTGTTCCTGTAAATAAAACCAGTAATTCATAAGACTGGCAATATTCTGCATTATTCTGTATTTGTTCTTAGTGTCAACACATGTTCTATGAAAGCTTATAAAGAAACGCAGACTTTCAAGATTACATTTTTTAAAATTTAATAGAGAAAAACTCAGATATTCTCGGAGATCATAAAGTCATAAATTTAGTTCCCGATGCACAAAAGCTATCACCTCCTCCAAGTCATGTTGTTCTCTTCTGAATAAATGTCCCACAGCAGTGTCTCTTTAAAGCTCAGATGCAATGATTCTGAGCTAAAAATCACAATTATTTCCTTATTGCTAAATTTGATTATTGCGAATAACGTGTGATGAAGTTGATCTACCTTTATGAGAAGTGAAACGATGTGGTTCCTTGACAAAAAAAACATTTTTTGTTCTTGTAAATGTGTGACTTTGAACTCCGAGATTTTCTGAGTTTCTTGTTTTCTTGTATTTTTTTCACTTTGTAGTCTCAGAGAATATTAAAGGAAACTCAGAGTTTCCGAGAAAAAAGCAACACACACAATCTACGCGAGACCCCTCCCCCCCCAAACCTCCGACTTCCCTGAGATGATGAAGTCCAAGGGCCCTATCTTACACCCTATTTGTGAAATCTTTATACAGGTTCGGGGGGGTGGTCGGCTGCAAACAAAAAACTCAAACACTGTTTCTGCTAGAATAAAGTTCTTTTATTCCGCCACAGAACACCATGAAGCTGCGAGCACACGCTCACACTATCAACACGTGATGCAAAGTGAACACTACTTTGCAAACAAAAACACAAACACTGTCTCTGCTAGAATAAATGTGTCTTTTTATTCCGCCACAGAATACAGCAGGGCAACAAGCATGCACATGCACTCAATACGTGATGCTAAGTAAACACTACTTTAGAGCTCTTACCGTGACACAGGACTGGAGAGCCGTCAGTCCAGGCAGAGCTGCATCAAGTTCAAGTTCAGTTAAAGACCTTTATTTGTCCCCGAGGGGCGATTCATTTTGCTGCAGTAGCAAAGACATTGACATACATGACAAAGACAACAATATCAATTAAAAATACAGACCAAAATGGGGAAATAAATACCACAACATTCAAAATTTAAGTCCCAGTGTGCAGAAGATTACCTATTCCTTCCAGAGTTGAGCAGAGAGATAGCAGAGGGGACGAAGGAGGATTTATACCTATTTGTTTTAGCTGGTGGCTGACTGAAGCGGGAACCAGAGGGCAGCAACTTAAACTCTGCATTCAGGGGGGTGGGAACTATCGGACATGATGGATTCTGCCTTATTAAGCACATGTCTGTTGTACAGTTCAGTTGGTGTCATCTGCTGAACCCCAATGATTTTGCTGCTCACTTTAATAACCATTGATAATGTGTTTTTCCGTTTTAAATTCAAAGAAGCATACCAGCAAATGCATGAAAAGGTAAAGACAGACTCAATAAAAGATTTATAAAACAAAGTCATCAGGGATCTGTCCACTTGAAACTGAGCTAGCTTTCTCAGACAGAATAGACGCTGCTGACTTTTCTTACTCAGCATGTCTGTGTTTAGTTCAAAGGTCAACTTGTTATCAATGATGATTCCCAGATACTTGTATGATTCAACAATTTCAACCTCTTTTCCATCTATAATGGTCTTTTTCAGGAGTTGGATGGTGACGTCTAAAATCAATGCACATGTCCTTTGTCTTTGTAACATTTAAATCTAAAAAGGCTTCTTTGCACCAGTTTAAGAAATAGGGTATAGTACAGGGCCGTGAGATGTTCCAGTGGTGTCCATTAAGCTAACTATGACTGTATCATCTGCAAACTTTACAATGTAGTTATTGGTCAGTTCACTGCGGCAGTCGTTAGTGTACATAATGTATAAAAGAGGAGAGAGAACACAACCTTGAGGGGAGCCGGTTGATGTCCCTGATATTCCAGAAAGATGTCCATTAACTCTCTCTCAACGTGGCTGGGCGTCCGTACGCGACCCGCAGCAGACTCTGCCAGACCGAGGGACTCCCCGTCTTTTTATTCTCTAGTAAAACAAAGGATCGTGTGGGAGCGAGGACGGCCGATCCCTTACTCTCAGCCCATCTTCTGTGAGCAGGTGTCCCAGTCCCTTACTCTCAGCCCATCCTCTGTGAGCAGGTGTCCCAGTCCCTTACTCTCAGCCCATCCTCTGTGAGCAGGTGTCCCAGTCCCTTACTCTCAGCCCATCCTCTGTGAGCAGGTGTCCCAGTCCCTTACTCTCAGCCCATCCTCTGTGAGCAGGTGTCCCAGTCCCTTACTCTCAGCCCATCCTCTGTGAGCAGGTGTCCCAGTCCCTTACTCTCAGCCCATCCTCTGTGAGCAGGTGTCCCAGTCCCTTACTCTCAGCCCATCCTCTGTGAGCAGGTGTCCCAGTCCCTTACTCTCAGCCCATCCTCTGTGAGCAGGTGTCCCAGTCCCTTACTCTCAGCCCATCCTCTGTGAGCAGGTGTCCCAGTCCCTTACTCTCAGCCCATCCTCTGTGAGCAGGTGTCCCAGTCCCTTACTCTCAGCCCATCTTCTGTGAGCAGGTGTCCCAGTCCCTTACTCTCAGCCCATCCTCTGTGAGCAGGTGTCCCAGTCCCTTACTCTCAGCCCATCCTCTGTGAGCAGGTGTCCCAGTCCCTTACTCTCAGCCCATCCTCTGTGAGCAGGTGTCCCAGTCCCTTACTCTCAGCCCATCCTCTGTGAGCAGGTGTCCCAGTCCCTTACTCTCAGCCCATCCTCTGTGAGCAGGTGTCCCAGTCCCTTACTCTCAGCCCATCCTCTGTGAGCAGGTGTCCTGCCCCGAAAGCATGTTTTCGAAACAGGAAAGCCGCTCTCAAAACATGTTATACGATTTGATAAATGAAACACAAAACAATGATAACAGTTATACAACAGTGTATTAACAAGTTCTATAAGTGACCCACTTAGCTGTTGTCAAGGAACATAATGCAAAATAAACTTTTTCCTCCACACACCCGGCGCAGCGTCTTCGCTGGTTTAAGACCGCTCTGCGCCCACGTCGTTTAAATCTGTGCTCAGATCTTTTTTCAATAAATGCAACGTCTTTCAATAAGTCAATGAGGAATCGTGTTAAATAATGATGATTTCAATATTGTGATTATAATCATCAACCTTTATCAGGTCTTAACAATCCTGATTACCGAACAAACTCAATACAATTCTGTTTGTTATTCATTTTATAAGAAAAAAAAGGAATCTAGCTCCCGGTAAAATGGGAACCAGTGTACTTGTGTGCTTGTGTGCTTGAATCTGTGGCGTGGCGTGCAGGATTGTGACCGGCGTCCCCGTGCAGTGATCTGATAGTGTTGCTGTTTGTGTTCCCAGAGTAAGTACCAGGAGGCGGGTAAGAAGACGCTGGGGAGCTGTCTGTACTCTCTGCTGCCTGAGACCAAAGACACTCAGCATGCCAAGGAGCAAAGCCAGCTGCACAGTGAGG
>JAQOOF010000420.1:0-28286 GCA_029931835.1 Etheostoma nigrum | reverse complement strand
CTTTACTCTGAACTCTGCTTTACTTTTTTGTCTGAAAGGCCAATCACAACAACTGGTCAGTCTGATGTCATGTTGCCTGAGCTCATTACTATTCATGAGCTTGCCCAGTTGCACTGGGTAAAGGATGCTGATTGGCTAGCTGTAAGCGAATCAGAGTTAAGCAGCTTAGCTCATTGAATATTAAAGCAACACTAGAAACAATATTTTAAGTTACAAAATGTTCTGTAGTGTTGCTTTAATGACAACTGGTCTTCTTGCAGGCTTTCTATACTACGCTAAAATGGCTTGAAACAAGGTAACCAAGGCATTTTTTTCACAAAATATGTTACAGTGTCCATGGTAGAACTTCAGACATTACCACAAAGTAATGATATACGTGTGGCAGGGCACCTTTAATTAAGAAGTAGTAATGAATGCATTGTTCTTAAGTATTTTTGTAAGCCTCAGTGATTATGTTGTCCATTTGCTATTTCAGTGAAGTGGAGGAATTCTGCAGACAACTGGAAAACAAATGAGAAGGGAAGAAAGACCACTCAATTAAAAGGTAGTGCTCTTGCCTACTTAAACATAGGGCTTCAACACTGAAGGGTCAGGAAAAGTCAAATGTTAATAAAATGTCTATCTATTGCTTTTTTGCATGTCTGTCTGTCTCTCTTGCAGAACTCATTGAGACTGTTTAACGTGTTTGATTATGTGAAGAACTGTTTGTCTGTAGTTCATGTGGAAATGCCAAAAATTTCAATTCAATTAAATTTTATTCATAGTATCAATTCATAACAAGAGTTATCTCAATACACTTTACAGATAGAGTAGGTCTAGATCACACTCTGTAATTTAAAGACCCAACAAATCCAATAATTCCCCCAAGAGCAAGCATTTAGAGCAACTTTGGTGAGGAAAAATTAAAAATGTTTCGACTTAGTTGCTCTTTTTTTTGGGGGGGGTTCTGTTTTTTTTCTGGTGGGTTGTGAAATTTGTTTAATATATTGTTTTCAATTTAAATGCATTTAAAAAGTACATCTTTGTTTTACCTGTTAATACTGCACAGTATGCAACTCTTAGCAACCAAGTTGAATCACAAGAGTAGTATCTGGGTGGAAAAAACTTTTTTAAATGGAATATTTGGACAGAAAATAGCTTTTTGGTGAAATGAACCTTTTTAACATTTAAAAAACTAGGGTCCGGGAAATGAGGTATTATGAATGCAGTCCTGCAAATACAGCCTCCGGTACTGCAGGAACATATTATTGTGAGAGATGAAGGGATGGATGACCAGCTCTGTGCCTCCTGAGAGCGCTGCTGCTCGCTTTTTCCACCTTTTCTTTTTTTATTGAGGCAGTTAGAAGAGGTGGAAGTATATAGATCTTTTACTTCAGTAAAAGTACTAATAGGCTACCACAATCTAAAACCCCTTTGTCATGAATTAAAAAATGTTGTATGTATGTAAGTTTCATCAGGAAAATGTTCTGAAAGTATTAAAAGTAAAAGTACTCAATGTAGAAAAATCCTCACATATTAGAAACTGGAACCAATCCAAACAGTTCTGGGTTTAATGGTCTATCATTTCAGTTGTAAATGTAGGGTACATGTCGTTGTCTGTTACATTCAAGTCATTGCCAAATGGCTAAAAATGATAGAAAGCTAATTAAGACTATCATCTCCACACAACTCTCTCTGTATTTGTCAGTATGGTTATGTTCAGAAGATTGTGGCATCTGGTGAATTTCCTGTGCAGAAACTTAGTGAAGATAATTAGGCCTACTTTTTTACTCCTCCCCGTCCTCCTTTGCTACTAGCAACTGCGTAGAGGAAGTCACTGAAGGCTTGTATCGTGTGGACGCGCCAAAAGTTTTGTTGTCAGAATTCCTTATGGGGGCAGCGGAAATTACGCACTAAGGCTGAATCCCATTTCTCCATCTTACCCCTACCCCTTACCCCTACCCCTTGGCCCTTGAAACCAAGGGATAAGGGGTAGGGGTGAAAACATCCCCCTATGAAATGGGACACCACTTGGTTCCATCACCATACAGTATTGATCACAAAACTTCCAAGATGCCGTCTCTGTCTGTCGATTGTGTGGGTTTTGACAACAGTATCATATGTATTTATATATTTATATATTTTATAGTTATTTTATGTTCACTTTGGTGGTGCAGAGGCAGATGTTCTTATCTGTGTAGTACTTAGGTCTGTTACATACTGTATGTGTATACACATTTATCATGTATACATACATTTACACCATGTATACATGGTGTGTTGTATATCTGTTTTAGTTACCACCGTTTTGAACGTCATTGATGTTCAGAAAAACATTTTGTTAACAAATATCTGTCTTTATTGCAGATAAATTAAACATAACAGGCAAAAACCTTACATACAATTATGTTACAGAACCATTATCAACTATTAGAACCATAACTAACATGTCACACACATAAAAAGGCACTTGTATGTGTAAAACTAAAAAAATACACACAAGACCACAAACAAATTAACTACAGCTGTTCTGATATTCCAGACCAGTCTGAAGCCTGTTGGCCAGCTCATTGCACCTCTTGTATTTTACCACGAGATGGCACTATAATAAAGCTAGTGTACAAGTATGTACCAGGTTTACACAGCAGACAAAGGTAAGCTATGCATGTGAGTAGAAAAAGGGTAGCAATAAATCAACTTCTGACTTTGCTGAAAAGGTTTTGAATGTTCGGCATCTGTCTTTTATTTTATGATTTACTCATTTTTCTAAATCACATAGTTTTGCTTTTTCTATATGAAAAGGTAATGTATACATAAAGGTTTGCCAATATATTTTTGTATTGATATTTAAACATGATAAGATTGGGCGTGGGGTTATAAGTTGATAGAAAAATATCAACAAATAAACTGTTGAATCACAAATGTGCATGTATTAAGCAGCACTAAACTGGCAAGCAACCACAAGCAGAACAAAAATAGAAGACATAAGAGCATTTGTCCCCATCCCCAGGCTTGGGGGGAGGGGAGGGGGTTTCGGCAGCTATATGCACTATTTTTCAACATATTTAATAATAGAATGTCCACAATCTGTACATCATTTTGGGGAAAAAACATAGTTGCCAAGCAAAGAAAAACATCTACATCCTATGTTTTATTTCATATCCAGGCTAATTGTTCTCCAACTGTCTGTATCATTCTGGAACCAGAACACAGCACATGTTGAGGATTTTCACCCCTGCCACCTAAAGTGAAGAAAAATAAATGTCTGATATTAGTATTTTAAAGTTTCAGAATGTAGATAGGCAGTAAAAAGATGAACAGATGAATCAGGATCCTAATGGGGAACTCTTTTTTTTCACAGGCGTTGGGGAATACTATGCTAGCCTGGTCCTACCAGACTCTGGTCCACTAGCCTGGTCCTACCAGACTCTGGTTGACTAGCGTTAGCCTCATATTGTTAGCGTTAGCCAACTCCTTCACCACTAACGGAAGCTGGAAAATCTAACTTTTCCCGAACCCTGTGGGGAGGCCACCAACAAAACTCAGCAAAGATTGTTCTTGCTCAGGCTTTAATTTCTGGATATTCAGCAGCGTTGCCACAATGGACTGATTGACTTTGCTCGCATCTTTCTTTTGCCATTATGGAACTACAACTGTAGCGCACTCCCTCAACGTCAACATTGTCAGCCACTCCCTCAGTTTGTTGGTTGGACCGGTTAATATTTGGCCGGAGAAAACCCGCAAATATACCGCAAACCCAGATGGTGTACTGAAGGGAAATGAAAATTGAGTGAGAGTATGTAGGCGGAGCCAAGCTAATACTATGCTGCATGTGTGAAAAGAACTTTATAAAAGCCTTTTGTGCATCCAGAGGGAGCTGTGTACATAGTAACGTAGCAACACCTTTTTTAAACTTAAACTGGGGTACATTGAACACCTTGCTTTGTGTGCAAGTGCTCTACCTTTTTATTACTACGAGTGTACAGACATATCTCTGCTGATTGGTTATTATTTGTGACACAACCAATGAATGAGAGACACACGGTGCACACTGTTTTGAGACTGAACGTGTTCCTGTCAGTTGACTAAAGTGATGTCACCGTGAGTCATCGTCAGTTGGGGCTTAAGTTTAAAAATGCAAAACATCTTGCATCAGTAAGTGAGATTATCAGACCTATGTAGTTTCTCATCACCAATCACAAACTGGCGTATCCACCTGGTGTGCTATTGGCGAGTTTAACAAGATGACGATAGAGAAGTGACCAAGCCGCTTTTTGTTTACATTCAACAAGAAAGCATCGGTGGCCCTGCTTGCTCTTCTGTGGGGGAGGAGCTGTGGAGAGAGGGCTGTAGCGCAGCAAAGAGCAAGGGGGAGGGACCTGTAAGGTGTGCTTGTTCAAATTTTTAGGCTAAGTCCACGTTTTCTCAGAACTCCCTACTGCAGCTTTAAGGGAGACAACATTATTTGTTCTATTACATGAATACACAAATTATATAAGATATTGAAATAGTTTTTGGTTCATTAGAATAAACTGCAGGCTTTATAAAAGAATGGTCAAAGGACGGCCATGTATTAAGTATCCACCTGATGTAAAAGCACTATTCAAGTCAGTGTTGGTAATGTTGAAAAGCTAGCAAGAATTCAAAGTAGCATCTCCTCGTCTAATGCTACGTGTACATTGAGTTTTTTTGATGGCAGGGAAGGGATCTTCCCAGCATTGCACTCTTGGTGGGCTCGCCTCTAGCAGTTCGCAGTTTCTCTTCACTGACCAATAACAAACAAAGAAAACAGGCTCCATCCTCGTACAACCGCCATGGCTGCACCTGATTGGACCAACGCTTCACGTAGGGGCTGTCTGCTCCAGAATTTCAAAACAGACCAACATAGCGGCTTGGTAACTGTTGTGGAATTTCCAGCTTATGAACTCATGCTATGTAAATTGAGACAGTGATACCCAGATGTCATTCAGGTCAGTGTCCAACATAACCACATAAGCTTTCCAGGCAGAGTAGTACTTCATCTTTGTACCTCTATAGATGACGGGAGACTTAACAGCTATATGATAAGACAGTGCTGCTCGCCCTGCCAAGGCTATGGAGAAGGTAAACACAACACAATTTGTCTGTGCTGGGATATTTCGGTATATCATCTTTGTTTATCTTAATGGTTTAGCTGAATTTAAAGGTGCAACATGCAACTGACAGCTAGCGTTTAAAATAGTTACTGCAGTCCAAATTAAAAAATACTGGAGAGTTGTTTCCTCCGGCCCCTCCTCCTCAGACTCAAAGTTCACGGAGGTTGCCAGGCTGAGACCGCAGCATCCAACAATGTTGCTAGACGCTTGTCTCACATAGCCAGACATTACTTCACATCACAGCGGAGTAGCTAACGTTAGATGCTGGCTATATTGACAGTCATAGAAGCCTGTGCTTACGCAGAGCTCTGTACCCAAGCCACATTTTTTTTTGCTTAGAATTACGGTTAAAACCACTTAAAACCCCACAACCTCGCCGTCCTCTCCACCCACCAGACAGACACACTTCCTCGGCTTAGAATTAGGGTAAGAACCGCTAAAAATACCTCTACCTTGCCGTCCTTTTCCACTCGACTGAAATGCACACTTTATTGGTGTAAAATTACGGCAACAATTGTTAAACACAACGCAAACTCATGGCCCTCTCTTCCTGTTTTACATCACCCCTTTATTGGTTTAAAATAACTTACCGTTGTCTGCTACGGCCGCTGACCAGGCCACACGTTGTAAACAGCCGTGGCTGCTTGCCTGGTCCTCAGGTAACGTTAGCAGTTAGCAGGGTTAGCATGATGGCGTTAGCCAGGACCAGTCGGGATCACTTTACTGGCTGTGTCTCGATTGTTTTTGCGAGTAACCAACTTGTTACTCTAGCTATATAATTCAATGTGAGTACACAAATGTTAAAATGACAAAACATGCCCATCCCTTGTAGCCGTGATAAATTAGCCTGAAGCTAATGCTTACTTGTTCAGGAGGAAATTCGCCAACTCAGCATCCTTTTGGGCTCTAATCTGTCTCCATCTTTCAATATTTACCTGGGTTTGAGACTTCACTGGTCAGGCAACTGAGGTTTTTTTAAGGTTGGGTAGTATCTATCACTGTGATCCTGTTTGTTTGTTTGCTGCTTTCATGGATGTACTAACATTACAGCTGTAGCGTGCTGGGTTTACATTTTTACAGGTATTCAGTATCTAACAACCCAGCCTGGCTGGACCACTTTAAACCACTTTTAATGGTTTGACTGCGGAAAAAAGGGTCAGTGCGCCGGGCGCATGGTTCAAAAAGATTGTACTTAGTGTCTTCATTAATCATAGGTGTGTTTTGGGCGTAAATTGCAATAAACCAATCAGAGTGTCATCTCCCATTCCCTTTTAAAAGCCAGGCGCGTTTGTACCTTGGCGCATTGCTATTATGATTGCGGATTTGCACCGTAATACAGTGGGTACGGAAAGTATTCAGACCCCTTTAAATTTTTCACTCTTTGTTTCATCGCAGGCATTTTCCAAAAATCAAAAAAGTTCATTTTATTTCTCAGTAATGTACACTCAGCACCCCATCTTGGACAGAAAAAAACAGAAATGTAGAAATTTTTGCAAATTTATTAAAAAACAAAAACTGAAATATCACATGGTCATAAGTATTCAGACCCTTTGTTCAGTATTTAGTAGAAGCACCCTTTTGATCTAATACAGCCATGAGTCGTTTTGGGAAAGATGCAACAAGTTTTTCACATCTGGATTTGGGTATCCTCTGCCATTCCTCCTTGCAGATCCTCTCCAGTTCTGTCAGGTTGGATGGTAAACGTTGGTGGACAGTCATTTTCAGGTCTCTCCAGAGATGCTCAATTGGGTTTAAGTCAGGGCTCTGGCTGGGCCATTCAAGAACAGCCACGGAGTTGTTGTGAAGCCACTCCTTCGTTATTTTAGCGGTGTGCTTAGGGTCATTGTCTTGTTGGAAGGTAAACCTTCGGCCCAGTCTGAGGTCCAGAGCACTCTGGAAAAGGTTTTCGTCCAGGATATCCCTGTACTTGGCCGCATTCATCTTTCCCTCGATTGCAACCAGTCGTCCTGTCCCTGCAGCTGAAAAACACCCCCACAGCATGATGCTGCCACCACCATGCTTCACTGTTGGGACTGTATTGGACAGGTGATGAGCAGTGCCTGGTTTTCTCCACACATACCGCTTAGAATTAAGGCCAAAAAGTTCTATCTTGGTCTCATCAGACCAGAGGATTTTATTTATCACCATCTTGGAGTCCTTCAGGTGTTTTTTAGCAAACTCCATGCGGGCTTTCATGTGTCTTGCACTGAGGAGAGGCTTCCTTCGGGCCACTCTGCCATAAAGCCCCGACTGGTGGATTGCTGCAGTGATGGTTGACTTACTACAACTTTCTCCCATCTCCCGACTGCATCTCTGGAGCTTAGCCACAGTGACCATTGGGTTCTTCTTTGCCTCTCTCACCAAGGCTCTTCTCCCCCGATAGCTCAGTTTGGCCGGACGGCCAGCTCTAGGAAGGGTTCTGGTCGTCCCAAACGTCTTCCATTAGAGGATTATGGAGGCAACTGTGCTCTTAGGAACCTTAAGTGCAGCAGAAATTTTTTTGTAACCTTGACCAGATCTGTGCCTTGCCACAATTCTGTCTCTGAGCTCCTCAGGCAGTTCCTTTGACCTCATGATTGTCATTTGCTTTGACATGCACTGTGAGCTGTAAGGTCTTATATAGACAGGTGTGTGGCTTTCCTAATCTACGGTGGCCGACAGGGGCCACAGCCCTGCAACTTCAGAAAACACATGCAAATAGGCAAAACACAAGCAAATTAAGAAAACAACTTCATTAATTTGACAACATATATGCGCAGCATTCTGCAAACGCGCTGCATATACACAAAACACAACCAAATACACAAACGCGATGCATATACACACAACACAACCAAATACATAAACGCGCTGCAAATAAAAAACGATGCAAACAGAAAAGCACACAAACCACAAAAACAAATGCAAGTACAAAACGCGCTGCATAAAGAATCCACAACGGAAGTGCTCCAGGCCTCTAGGGGGAGCGCTAAGTGGAACAGCTGATTTTAGACCCCACGGAACGAGAGAGAGCGAGCTGATGAGAGGTTTGTTAGGAAACGGGACCAAAAGTGAAGATAGCGGCGAGATAACAAGGTTAGTATTCATTTTAACATTTTGTCCTCCTCTTTTACAGTATTTCAACAGAGCAACAGGTTTACGTAGCTAGCTGCGGTGTTGACACTGACTTCTACAATAGTTTGCTAGTGACAACATCGTGTGCCTGATCTTTCATAGCTAACGTTAGTCCGCAGTGGTAAGGATAACTAACTACTTAACTGGGCACCTGAGTGTTTTGATTGCATTAACGTTAGTTTCCTCTTCTCTGAATCGTCTCTACATATGATAGAATACTGTATTGATCAGCGAGGTAACTTTGCACAAGAGGAAGGAGCATTAGATATGCTCAGGAAGAAATAAAGATCAGGGAAAGGTGACAAGGAAAGAAAGAGAGGTGAAATAATTAAACAAAACAGAGGGTAAACATTCATATACAGAGAGATATAAGATCAGCAGACAATAAACATTTCACATTCCTCTGATGTAATCTTTCTCTTTATTTAGTGATGATCGCTATGTAATGTTTGTTATTTAGTTGATTTAGTTAATTCATCATATCAATGTCAATATTTCAGACTTCCAGCTTTTAGCTCATACATATTTTGTTTAAAATATGAAGAGGTCAGGATTAGATTTGACTGATTTATTTCAACATTTTAACAGCTTCTATAATAATGTAGTAGTTCTTGGTACATAGAATTAAATATTAAATCTGAATCAGATTTTGAGCCAATTAAGGGCAAGGAGAGTTTGTTAGTCTCACTGCCATGGGCAAGAAATAGTTCTTATAGCATGAGGTTTTGGTCATGACAGACCTCAACTTTTTACCAGAGGAAAGGGGTTAAAACAGATGTCCAGGGTGGGAGGGACCTGCCCTAATTCTCCTGCACTCCTGGTTCTGAATAAGTCTTGAGGAGATGGCAGACTGCAGCTGAATATCTTCTCTGTAGACCGGATGATGTTATGGAGCCTGTCCTTGTCGAAAATGTTGCTGTTTAATATTTTTCTCCCGAAATGCTTGTTACTAACCTAGCTCTGGGGAGTCATTCCCCGGAGTCCTTATGTTCTTTTCCCCCCCCGCATGTTTTCTTGGATCAGGGAGGCTCCAAAATCATGGTTGCAGCTGTCGCCATGGTCCCGCTACACGTCCTGCGATGCCATGTTACATCCAGCCACGTCCTGCTGTGCCTTGGAACACCGCAGAGTGCCCTGCTATGCCATGAACTACTACAAACTACTGTTGGGTCCTTGTACATTATAGAGTGGTCTAGACCTCCTCTATCTGTAAAGTGTCTCGAGCTTCAGACAGCCCCACAGAAGAGGATCTGATTAGAAAGTATTTCCATGATGGCTACAGCTACGATGAAATTTTGGATTTCCTGGCAACAACTCACAATGTTAAAATAAGAAGAACATGAAGCTGTTTGTAAAGTCTACAACAGTGCAAATGTACATTGTTATTATTTGGTAGGCCTTTCCATTTTCCTCCTTGTATTTCTGCACTGTGAAAGGGGGGTCTGTTCCTGGGATGTTTCTAACTTCCTGAGCATCAGGGTACAATAAAACATGTAAACCATCTTCCATATCCTGGTTAAAATCTTTCAGCTTCTTTACAGCAGCCAGCAGTTGATCAGATGACCATTGAGGTTGAATATCAAGGGGAAGTGACTTCCCTCTCACAGGTTTAAGGGAATCACCTGTCATCGTCATTACTCCAACATAAATCTGCAGAAAGTAAGGGAAATGGAAAATGTCACTAGATGTGAGCGATATATTTAATAATAGAAACAATGTTGCTGTTAAAAATGGCATACCTTTGCTAATTTCTGTTTCTATTCCTTCATCATTAATATTTCCTGCAGAGCATTTTAGAACACATTTAATCTGCTAGTTATTGAAGTAGACAAGCCACATAGTGCGGAGGTGCAGTATTTCAAAAAAAGAACATAATTTAAAATTTCAAACCAAAAAGTGTCTGCTGATCTTCTGTATATGGATATTTACCCTGTGTTCAGTTTAATTCTGTCACCTCTTTCTTTCCTTGTCACCTTTCCCTGCTATTTATTTCGCCTTGAGCGAAATAATGATCTTATGCTCCCTTCCCCTTTCACCCTTCATCTTCACATTTTATCCCTTTTTTCTTCAACCCTTCTCTCTCATCCTAATCTCCCTGTGCTCTCTCTGATATTTATCTACTCTCTGCTTCTCGTTTTGCCCCTTAAACGTAGATTAATTTACATTTATTTTTAATGCAATCAAAACACTCAGGTGCCCAGTTAAGTAGTTAGTTATCCTTACCACTGCGGACTAACGTTAGCTATGAAAGATCAGGCACACGATGTTGTCACTAGCAAACTATTGTAGAAGTCAGTGTCAACACCGCAGCTAGCTACGTAAACCTGTTGCTCATTTAAAATAATGTAAAAGAGGATGACAAAATGTTAAAATGAATACTAACCTTGTTATCTCGCCGCTATCTTCACTTTTGGTCCCGTTTCCTAACAAACCTCTCATCAGCTCGCTCTCTCTCGTTCCGTGGGGTCTAAAATCAGCTGTTCCACTTAGCGCTCCCCCTAGAGGCCTGGAGCACTTCCGTTGTGGATTCTTTATGCAGCGCGTTTTGTACTTGCATTTGTTTTTGTGGTTTGTGTGCTTTTCTGTTTGCATCGTTTTTTATTTGCAGCGCGTTTATGTATTTGGTTGTGTTGTGTGTATATGCATCGCGTTTGTGTATTTGGTTGTGTTTTGTGTATATGCAGCGCGTTTGCTGAATGCTGCGCATATGTTGTCAAATTAATGAAGTTGTTTTCTTAATTTGCTTGTGTTTTGCCTATTTGCATGTGTTTTCTGAAGTTGCAGGGCTGTGGCCCCTGTCGGCCACCGTACTAATCAAGTCCAATCAGTATAATCAAACACAGCTGGACTCCAATGAAGGTGTAGAACCATCTCAAGGATGATCAGAAGAAATAGACAGCACCTGAGTTACATATGAGGGTCACGGCAAAGGGTCTGAATACTTATGACCATGTGATATTTCAGTTTTTGTTTTTTAATAAATTTGCAAAAATTTCTACATTTCTGTTTTTTTCTGTCCAAGATGGGGTGCTGAGTGTACATTACTGAGAAATAAAATGAACTTTTTTGATTTTTGGAAAATGGCTGCAATGAAACAAAGAGTGAAAAATTTAAAGGGGTCTGAATACTTTCCGTACCCACTGTATTTTTATTTTTAATCTTTTGAATGTGTGTGTGTGCTGCTGCGTGTGTAAAAAGCATAGAGTGCACTCGCTATGTGCACGAGCCTAGGCACATTTTACTTATGCACTGTTAAAGTTCAATGAAATGCTGCTCTATTGACTTTAGAACAGGTTTTTGTTGGTCAATGGTGCAATCACTTCCCACTGGGGCTCGAAAGTTTGGGCACCCCAGGTAAAAAATTGTGTTAATGTGCATAAAGAAGCAAAGAAAAGATGGAAAAATCTCCAAAAGGCATCAAATGACAGATTAGACATTTGTATAATATGTCACAAAAATTTAGATTTTATTTTCATCATTTACACTTTAAAAATAACAGAAAACCAAAAAATGGCGTCTGCAAAAATTTGGGCACCCTGCAGAGTTTATACCTTGTGCTGCCCTCTTTGGCAAGTATCACAGCTTGGAAACGCTTCTTGTAGCCAGCCAAGAGTCTTTCAATTCTTGTTTGAGGTATCTTTGCCCATTCTTCCTTCCAAAAGTCTTTCAGTTCTTTGAGATTTCTGGGCTGTCTGTCACGCACTGCTCTTTTAAGGTCTATCCAGAGATTTTCAATTATGTTGAGGTCAGGAGATTATGAAGGCCATGGCAAAACCTTCAGTTTACTCCTCTTGATGTAATCCACAGTGGATTTTGAGGTGTGTTTAGGATTATTATCCATTTGTAGAAACCATCCTCTCTTTAACTTCAGCTTTTTTACAGATGGCATCAAGTTAGCGTCCAAAATTTGCTGAAATGTTATTGAATCCATTTTTCCTTCTACTCATGAAATGTTCCCTGTGCCTCTGGCTGCAATAGAACCCTAAAGCATGAGTGATCCACCCCCATGCTTAACAGTTGGACAGAGGTTCTTTTCATTAAATTCTTTGCCCTTTCTTCTACAAACGTACTTTTGGTGCTATTTTAACCTCATCGGTCCACAGAACTTGTTCCCACAATGCATCAGGCTTGTCTATATGTTCATTTGCAAACTTCAAATGCTGATTTTTGTGGTAAGGACGTAGAAGAGGTTTTCTTCTGATGACTCTTCCATGAAGACCATATTTGTACGAGTATCTCATTATAGTGGAATGGTGTACCACAACGCCAGTGTCTGTGGGTTTGGAATTGTTTTTTTTTTCACATTTCCTGCAAGCTGTTCTGTCTGATATTTTTTCTTGGTCTTCCCGATCTTGCTTTAACTTCCACTGTTCCTGATGACTGCCATTTCTTAATTACATTCAGTAACAGAGGATATTGGCATCTGAAAACCCTTTGCTATCTTCTTATAGCCTTCTCCTGCTTTGTGAGCGTCAACTATTTTCAGTTCCAGTTTTCTAGAAAACTGCTTAGAAGAACCGATGGTGCTGATTGTTGGGGCGAGGTCAGATGAGTCTGGGCATTTAAAACCTTCAGATTGACATCTCCTGGTCTTTCCACAAGATGATTGAGAACAATCCATAACACTGTCAGGTCTCAGCTTTCCAAAGGGGGCGGTACATGCTATAAACTCAGCAGGGTGACCAAACTTTTGCAGACGCCATTTTTTGGTTTTCTGTTATTTTGAAAGTGTAAATGATGGAAATAAAATCTAACTTTTTGTGACATATTATACAAATGTCTAATCTGTCATTTGATGCCTTTTGGAGATTTTTCCATATTTTCTTGGCTTCTTTATGCACATTAATACAAATTTGTACCTGGGGTGCCCAAACATTCGAGCCCCACTGTATGCCTGGAATGCACCTGAACACACTTCCCTGTAAGACCAGCACGCCCATGGAGGCAAAGATGGGCATTCGCTATTTAAACGACATGGATGGAATTAACAACTGCATCGGTCTTAAACTAGCAAAGACACTTTTAGAGCCAGGCCCCTCAGTTGCTCTTCACTGACTGCAAGACCCAGGCAGACCTCTGGCATGATGGGAAACGTCTGGCTCTCAGCTGAATCGAGTCAACATGATGATGTTTTACATAAACTTTTTATTGTTTTTTTAATCAGAGGATTTTAATTTCTATATGTCTGATTTGAAGGCTGATTGTGTTCAGAACACAGCCTATTATAATACAGAATGCTTAAACAAACTCAAATCCAGCTGGGCGAGGAGGCATTTCATTGGTTCTTTCTGAGCGGACCGCGAGGCAGTGATTGGTGGGCGTTTTAACAGGATTACAGCAGCTACAGATGACAGATATTTGTCACTCCTTTTCCAGAGCCCATAAGTTATTTATTGCTGTTGGGGTGTAAAGGCCATTTCAAACTATATCAATACGTGTATATTGGAATAAGTTACCAACCCTGCTTTTAATGAAATAATAAAATAAAATGAGAGGCGGTATCTAGATGGCAAACATTGAGAGAAGCAGCTCTCTGTCTGTGTTGTCCTCAGTGACCTTAGCTCTGCTGTTGCTAAGTTGAGCTACACTTTCCCTCCCTCCACCAATGGAGACAGATTGTACCCCTTCCCCTCACAGCTGTGTGGCCTGAATGCTGGAAATAACCACAGGCCTGCGGATCAGGAGTCATGGCTGTTTAACAGTGGCAAATGTTGGCACTGTGCTGTGGTAAACTATAAAAAACAGAGAAAGACACAGACTGAACTTTATAATGAAGACTATTGAGTGGACCCAAAACCATACAATATCACGTGCAAAGAAGCGCATCAGGCTGGTACCAACACCTAATTAAAAAATCCAATGTGGCACAATTATTGTGATCCATGTTGGTTAAGATGAAGAGAATACAGCGCTGCAAAATACTAGTTTCTACTGGTATTCACAATGGCAATAAATCTCTAATTTTAATTTACAGTTGTAGAATAGCGTCTGTTACATCCTTCAGGCCCTTTAAAACAACATAATGTACTGCAAAAGTAACCTTTCAAAGGAGTCACTTATGTTTCTTAAAACAACCATTAATCCTTGAAAAGAATCAGATGTCATGTGTTTCCCATCAAAATCAGCTGACAGTTTGCTCTTGTTTATAATTAAATAAATTTTAGCTGCAGGGGATCAAGTTGAGTACAACCTTTGTGTGGTGGCCTTCATGTTGGGAAATACATTTACAGAAAATATATATAATGTAACAATTGACTGGATAAATAGAATTGAATACATGAACTATATTAAATGTTTTTCTTTTGTTGATGTTGTTATGTTATAATCTAACAGGTTTGGGGTACATTGGGTCACTTGGAATCATGACCTTTATTGCTGAAGTTTTCAGACCATAACACCATCCACAGGTTGTCAGTTATGTTTTGTTATGAGCAGAAAACTGAACATGTACAGCATTATCTGTTTCGGTCTACATGTGTGGAGTACTGCAGTGTATGGCTGGATGGATCATTTGTTTTCAGGTGTAGTGTTGGTGAGATGCAAGTTGAGAAAGTCAGTACTGATCCATGGCAACCTCAAGGCCAATAAGACAATATAACAAAAATAATGCATATTCATTAAGTCCAGGGAACCTTAAAGGTGAGAAGCCTGGTCACTTAATACCATGCAGCATGGCCCAGGTATGGCCACGTGATGGCCACAGGTTTTCAATTGTGAGAAGCGGTTAAAAGCTCCAGAAACAGCTAGTAAGTGGACCTTGAGTTAAGATTATTTTGTCAAAGTATTGATTTCAATCATTAAAAACACAAACTGGTCAAACTTCATCCTATTATGTAAATATGAAAGTCAATGTGTTTATGTGCATGCATATGAAAAACCAAGACTGTACATAATATCAGAAAATAGGGAGACAAAACAAATCTGCTCTTTTTACAGTTTATTGTATATATATATATTTATATATATATAAAACTACAAAAGTAAGACTGTTTCAAATTCATAGAGAGCAGTCCATTTATCTCATATACTATATATATGTGTATATATACACATATATACACACACATATATATTTTTTATCTACAGTCCACATTTGGATCCCAATACAGTGATCAGCTGATAGTTTCTCTCTGTGTGTTTGTGTTCTATTGCATAGAAAAAGGCACAGCTCTGAGGTCTGCGTAAAATACAGCCTTCGTAGAGGAAATCAGCCTCGACTGCGGTCAGTCTTTCTGGGCGATTCAGAACCGCCACATGCTTGGACAGCGCTAAAACAGATTCGGTAACAAACACTGGTCGACAAAGTCTCAGAAGCTTGAATGCAGTTCATACTATGTACATTTCTTTTGGCATTGAAGCGTCTATGACAGGCTTTGGAGTCTTGACATCTGAAGGTTGGAGTATCTGGAGTATTGCTGCATGAACTGTTTGCCTTCAATTGGAAAACAATGAAAAAAATAACAAATAAATAAAAGAGTAGAAAAGATGTAAAAAGTTGTGGCTGCCACCCCACAAAAATCAATAACAAAGCAACAAACAAACATAAACAAGATCATAGAACTACCTATGTATATATATAAAAAAATGGCTTCCACCCATAATTCCACACTCAGATACATTCCTATCTGAAATACATTCCTACCACACATTCTGTACAAACATTTACAATCCAAATGTTCACTTCACATCAAAAATAAATATATTTACACAGAAAAGAAAGACAACATGAATAAATAACTTCATAGACACAAAAGAAAAAACAAGCACTCCAAAATCCAAACATAGTGAAAGAAACAAGACACAGTCGTCTACAAACAGCATGAGTTGGTGCTGCTATCTGCTCGGTTCACTCACACTCTGCTTTGAATTCAGTTCAAATGCATTTAGTTTAGTACTGGCTACGGTCAAATGCATGCTGATCTTGATCTTCAATTGGAACAAGTTTCAACACTGCCCCAACCTCACTGCTGTTGGCTACCACAGCAAGAGGAGTCCGTCTGGATTCCAGATAACAAGTTCTGTCCCATTAACAACCACTGGGTCCCACCAGCTGGGACTTCTGCTAGAAATACCATTAACATACCATTTTACACCATAGCAAGGTTGTGTTGGCAGACACACAAGTGTTTAGGCTTTCTTGTTCAATCTATACTTCAGTACTTGTGAAGGAAATCCACCCTGTTGGTGAGTTGCATTTGTGCACCACTGCACTCTATGTGTGGTGTTTTTTTCTTACTGTGTATTACTGTGAAAAGCAGGACAAATGTAGATGATACGTATAATGATGAGCAGGACCACACGGAATCTGTGGATGCAGAATTTTCCGCAGATTTTAAACAAATAAAAATAATGCTTACACATCTTTGCCTTAAGCAGAAAAGCAGTTTGCTAAATTTGGCAGATTTTCATTCTGGATCAAAAAACTGTAAAAATAAATAAATAATAATAATCAGCAGATTTCATTTGGGTCTGAGGATAAGATACAGTGCATACCAGTTACAACGATGTTTTGGTGTCAAAATTAAAGCTGCACTCATCAATTCCGTTATTATTGCTATCAAATGATTACGCATAATGTGTAAGGTGTTGTTTTGTAGTGAGAGACTGCCTTGGTTCTAGGGAGTGTTTTAGCTCATTGTACCCTGCAAAGCAACACATTTGCGGAACATAGTGGAGCAGATTAGCAGCTAAAGAGGCAGATGTGTCCCTCCTTCAGCCGTTCGTGGAGATTATTAAACGGACAGAGACAGAATTCCAAATGAATACTAATGTAAGCAATCTTTAGCCAACCCACCTGCCAAACAATTCATATACTATAGGGTAATAATATGTTGTTATGCGTGGCTCTTGTTCTGTAGTCAACAAGTGGCAAAAAACTATGAATACAGCTTTAAACATCAAATAAATCCCCTTTAAGTATCAGTTCAAAAAGAGGGCCTCCGTTTGAACTGATACTTAAAGGGGCTTTATTTGGTATTCCAAACATTATTATAGCATCTAACAACTATTTACTACGCAAAGATATAGTGCAGTAATGGCTCCCTGGGCAGAGTTATTTGACAAGTTAGGAAAGGGTTTGTGAGAGCCGTGCGGACCCCGTTTTTTCTTTCTGAATATCAATAAAGCCACTTTAAAAATCAGGAGAAGGCAGAATCCAATTTCACCAAGAGTAGCCTCAAGACAATTACAACACTTCACCACACAGCAAGTCCGTAAATGCATTGAATATATGATAGTTGATATATAAAAGTATCCCAGGGTGGATCTTTTTTTTTTAAATATTTGAGCCGATTAGTCCAACTTTCATTGGATTGTCTCGCTATGAGAAGCAAGGTGAGTTAGTCTGACTTTTGCTGACTCACTGCTTCTGTCTTTCTGAATATTTCTGCAAGAAAAGTATGACTTTTACATTACAAGGAACGATAGTAGGTCTGTGATTTGCTAATGTCTGTGTCTAATACTGGCCTTATCTACAAAAACACAACTATCCTGGTGCCAACATGTTGGTCTCATTCAGAATGGGCTTAAGTGCAAATTATGTGACACTGTGACCTTGCAAAAGCTTGTTGTGTGGTTTCTAAATGAAGGTCAGCAGTTTGAGGAGGTACATTTTGGAGACTGTGACACAGCTATTTTCAGCCTATTGCCTCTACTCCAAAGATCTCTTCTATATATATATAGTGTTTCCCTTTTCATGTGGAAAACCATAGTTAATTGCTAAATCTGTGAATTGTTAAAATAACATCAACTTAATTATTAAAGGTAATCAAAATTTGTGTAAACAGGACTAAACTATTTCTAGCTTCAATAGATAATATAAAAGGCTCAAATATGGACATAACATGACTGCTAAAACTGTTTATGTGTGTGTGTGTGTGTGTGTGTGCTACACTTAGCCATCACATTTAGTCTTTTTGGGTCAAAGATCGTGCATAGTGGCTTGTGCTGTGCAGGGGGGTAGAGTTTATGAAACAATTAGTATTTTGCATTGTTGCAGTATCAGGTTAACATTGTGGTTTGGATTTCCTACTTCACTGGGTTTCCACATTCAAATTCCTCACAAGACAAATTTAGCTCTCCTGCTATCATATGATTAAAACCTGGGCTTTGGGGTCAACATTAAAACTGTATGACACAATGCACAGAAGAGAGCAGAACCCTGAGATGTGGCATATAGGCCTCCTATTCTAATCACAAATAAACATACTCTGCAAATTGTGTGTATGTGTCAGTAATCTGTCTGTCACTTATGGTGCTGATTCTGTAGGAGACAAACCAAAAATAAGGCATTTTCTAAAATATTCAATTTTCTTGGTGTGATTCTGAGAGGTTCTATGCAATCTGTGATAGTTGTTTTGTCTTGAGTCCCCAGCCACAAAAATGTGTTTAGAGTCTAAAGTCTCTGCTCAGGTTGGACTTTTCAGATCATCCACATCCAACTGGGAGGCAAGAGTTGGTGGTGGCGCAGCTGCTGCTTCCAATGTAAACACATCAAGCTTTCCTGTGGATGTAGCTCATTTGAATTCTGCTGTAAATGAAGCGTGATAACTAGACCATAGTGTGAGCTCATGTAAAAAAGCATCCAGCACTGTTATATGTGCCTGCCTGCCAATAAGGAAGAGAAAGAAAAAAAGTCCTAAACTGAATTCATAGACATGATGTGTATAAGAACAGACATTTTCCTCTACCAAACGGGTTTAACAAACAACCAGTCAATGTGTTTTAGAGCTATTCCCAAAGCGTGATTATACTGACAGGCTAATATATAATGTAGCACGCTGACAAAACAATGTATTCCTTGTTAAACCTTTTTATGCTTGCTTTACAAATAAAACAGCATATATAATAAGATAAAGATTAAATAATTATTATTTGATCATAACAAATTACCTTACTTAATAATAGTTTTAACACAATATAATAAATTAAAAACAAAAATTGAGGATTGACCTCTCTAGGCTGTTAAAGTGAAAAGAACTAGAAAAAAAGACAAATACTGTAAAAACAGGAATTGAAGAAGTGGTCATTTTCAAAGGCACTCATCTGCTAAAAGCCATGAATTCAGTTTGTTTGTGTTTGTCTTGTCTATGTGTGTTCACTTGTATTACTATACCTGTGAGGAGTAAATGTCCTCACAAGGATAGAATGATTGCAAAAATCCTCCAGAATGAGGACAATTTGCCAGTCCTTGTTTTTTCTATGTACAGTTACTTTTTCGGGATTAAGGCTTAGGTTCAGGTTAAAGAGTAAAACTACAATTAGGTTTAAATTAGGATTAGGGAATGAATGGAATCAATGGAGGTCCTCACAAGTATAGAAATACAAATGTATGTGTGTCTTTGTTTCCCGGTTACTTAATTTCCATATTTGGAAAGGCGAGCACAGTGCATGCACAGTGTTGTGTAGTAGTAGTTGTCATAGTAGTACTAATTGACATCACTATCAACGTTTACAATTACCGACCTCTGAAGAGAGTTTTTTTTTAAAACATAAAAACAACAACCAGGAAAATAATTAAATCAATCCCAAAGGTTAATTCCAGTCAGTTCTTGATATGAAACTGTCTGTGTGTTTCTGAGGTGGCAGCGAGTCACGAGCCCACCAACACCTCCATGATGTGGTCCAGTTCTGTCAAATCTATTTTGAAAGGCTGATTGGCTGAAACCTGGGGGGCAGGGCCGCTGTATGGCGACGCAAGCGATTTGAGGAGGTCGTCCGCCGTCACCACCGGTGACAGTTTGGTGAGTCCACCACCTGCCGCCGCGCCCACAGCCCCTGCTGTCGTACAGGGATCAAAGTCATACATGGACGTGTCGATGTCGGCAAACAGGACGTCGTCCAGTGCCAAGTCTGAGAGAAACCCCGAGGGAGAGGAAGAGGAGGAAGAGGAAGAAATGTCTACTAGGCCAACAGGGGGGAGTGTGGGCAAAGTGTCCATCGGTCGGAGATCTGCACACCGGGCTTCGGCAAGCAGGACACCAGCTGCCTCTGGTTTAGCACCCATGCTCCTGCAGTCTCTGGGTGCTGGGGAGGTGGCTAAATGGGAGGGCTGGGTGAGTGGCGTGGAAGCTGGGGAGGTAGTCACGGTCGTAGTATTAGCTGCTGCTGTCCTTGTTATGGCTGTGGAAGGACACAACTCCATGTCACTCAGAGCGGAGGGGAAACTGTCATTGGACGAAGCGGACACAGGGACCCCGGGGGACACCTGGCTCAGAAGTGCCGAAGGTAATGGAGGAGGCTGCGCCGGTGGAGGCGACAGTGGAGGAGTGGGTGGGGATGGAGTACAAAAGGCTGGATCTCCACCATCCTCCTCCAGTAAAGAGGCTGGAGTGAGGCAGGCTTCCAGAGGGGCGGGGCAGGCCTCCACACGGTTTGAGCAGGCCTGGGATGCCTGGCAGTTGGGAGGCACCATTGGGTGGGGTGAAGGTGGTGGAACGATCACCGGCATCAACAGCGCAGAAGGCTGGGATACCTGGGCTGCCGCTGCCACCGACAAAACACCAAAGGATGGCGGCGCCTCACGGTAACTTTCGTCCATGGGGTCGTCGGGCGGTGGCGAGGGCGGCAAGAGCAGCGGCCGCAAGGAGCCTTCCTGCTTGAGCTCCTCCTGGATGCGTCGCAGCATGTTGTTGATTAGAACGCGGCGCTCCAGGCTGGGTTCGCCGAGCGGCCGCTGGCTATACAGCTTCATCAGGGAGATGTTAAAGATGGTCTGCCGCTGCAGGGTGTACGACACCTTGGACAGGCCCTCCGGACAGAGGCCTATTCCCCCTCCCGCCATCGGCGCCTCCAGCGTTTTGCCTTCCAGCCCCTCTTCATCCTCATCCAGCTTCCGCTTCGCACCTTTACCGAACATATATCTGAAAAAACACAAAACCAGAGAAACAGAAGAAAGAAGTTTAATTGTTGCTTGACGTCGAAGTCAGTAACATAACAAGGCAACAAGCTTGTCATCTAGGAATGCAAGCGATTATTCTTAGACAACTTTTTTCTTGATTAATCGTTTTGTTTATGACAGGAGTAGAAATTGCCCCTCACAATTTTCCAGCGCTAAGCAAACATTTGTCATTTTTGGATGCAAAAATGAATTAATCATCTTGCCATTAAAGAATGATGCAGTTCTTGCTTGGTCCTTTTAGTGACAATTACATCATCTTACACTGATATGTAATGGTAGCACCCAATTTGGGCTATGGGGATTAAATGTACCCCTTCCTCGTGTATAACAATATACAGGCCAGTGGTGAGAATTTTGTGAAAATAAAAATCCAAGCCTATTAAATAAGATATTCCATCCCTGACCAAAAACTGTTCTTCCCTCCTGGTTTGAGTATTTCTACATTGGTGAAATGTTACACACACCTGTCTGGAATACACCTCAAACAATTCTGATATTGCAGAAAGTTTACACCTGACCATTGGGGCTTTTGTACTTTGACTCAACTCCAATAGCACTACTAGATCTCAGCATTATATTATCAATGTCATACCACATCTGAGCTAACTGCAACACTAATATATACAACAGTGAAGTTTACAGACTGAAACCCAGGAGCTTAACTATGGTGATTCAAAAAGCTGCTTAAATGCAACAAGCTTACTGCAACAGGGGATTAAAAAAAACATACATTGAAATCAAGAGCAGCTGCAAAGGGAGCCTTACTGCTGCATACTGTAGTCCACACACACACACACACACACACACACACACGCAGAGTTATGTAATAGCAGTGATCCCTGCTGTACTGCAGGATCATGGGCCACATTTGAAGCCCAACCCCCCTCCACCCTCCCTCCTCCCGCCATATTAGACTAGCACACTGAGTTTACTTTTACCACCTTCAGACAGCTTGCGTGTTCAACCCGCATTGGACCCTTTCATATGAGACAGCTGTCACACTGCTTCTCAGACGCTCCAGTCTACAGTGTAGTTTTGAACACTTTACTGGTAAACCACAGAATTACACTAAATACTATCCAGTAATTTACCAGATAAAAGTTTGGTTTCAGTTTCCCCTCTTTGTCTGTGCATCGTTCTTGATCACCCATGCACATGCTTTCTATTCATCTCTGTCTCCTTCTCTCTCGCTCTCTTTTGTGGATGGATTGGTTAAATGACATTTAAACGTCGGTATCTTTGAATTAATTTCCATTGCTGGTAGCAACGCCTGGCAGCGTCCGACCGGCGTCCAACACTGGCTGGGAAGACGATCATGAGGGAGGGCCAGCTGATGCAGTTGACCCATACAGATAGACCCCCGAACTGCATCACTGTGTCGGTCTGAATGGGGTATTAGTAAGGGGGTGGGGCAGGGTGGAGGACGGGCGAGAGACATACAGTGGGAGAGAAAAGAGAGAGAGAACCACGGTGAAGCCACAGTGCATTCCAGAAAGATACTGTACATATTCCAATAGCTTAATACATCTCCCTATCTAATCAAAGTACCTGACAGTGGTATTACTGGTGCTACAGAGAAAGCAAGGAAGCCAGCAGAAAGAAAGACAGGAAAATGAAAAAGAAAGAAAGAAAGAAAGAAAAAGCAGTAATCGCTGCAGTGTGTTTGACTCTAATCCAGGCTGACAGGCTCATGCAGCCAGTTGCTGTCTAAACACACACACACACACACACACACACACACTGCGCATGCGTCTCTTCACACACATACAACCACACGCACAGGAAGTGTGAGCTGCAGGCCCAGTCACCACGACTGGTTGGTTGCCATGACAAACAGAGTCAGCTGGGAATTCACCCAGAGAGATGACAAAGAATAAGATGGGGGAGAGGAGGAGGAGGGAGGGGGTGAGCTGGGGGGCAGGAAGGAAGAGGAGGAAGACGAGGAGGAGGAGGAAGCAGCGGAGTAGGTGAGAGATTGGCCGAAAAGGGTAGGAGGGGAATGAACAACTTTCCATCTATTTCTGCTAGGGATGTTAATGACTAACCGGTTAACTGTTAACCAACAATTAGAATTTTACCTGATTAATACTGTCAGTTAAACAGTTATTAAACAATATAATTAAAAAATATTATATTAATTAATAATATTAATATTATTATTTTTTTGCATTTTAGAAGAAAACAAATGTATGTATTTCCTTAACTTGCATTTTAAGTTCTTTTTTCTGCTAAGTTCCTGGCTCTCTGCTGGACGGTGCTCACAGCGGAGGGCTACGTGACACATGCCACTATATCGATGAGGACTGGCGGGTTATATTGGCCGTCCTACACACATGCCAGGCAGACATACAGCTGACAACCTTACAGGTGGATGCGGTGGAGACAAGCTCAAATATAAGCTCCACGTACATGTCTGCATGTGTCGATGACAGTGACAACCAGTACAAGTCTGCAGCTGTCGGCACACGCGGAGTGCTGAAAGTATGTCCGGGCCTCCTGGATGGGTGAACTGGGACACTGTTGTTGGTTAACGGGTCGGCTATCGGTCAGAAAAGAAAATCTTAATCAGCCCTCCTTTAAAACTACTGCCGAGGTGCCTTTGAGCTAAGCACTCTGAATTAATTAAGACTTTGCAATTGTATCATAAATGATGCAGATCTGTAGGTTCATATTTGCATTTTACTGGCGTTTGTGGATGTTAAAAAAACTTTTTGATTTTGATTTCTGTGGACACAACAAAAGTACCTCAATATTTTTCTGTGTAGACAAGTAAGCTATAAAAGCTGAGTCACTGAGAGTTTTTTAATAGAACCAGGCTAGCTGCTTCCCCCTGCCTCCAGACATTATAAGCTACGCTAAGCTAACCATCTCCTGGCCTTAGATCCATAGCTGACACACAGATTTGAGAGTGGTATTGACCTTCTCATCTAACTCTCGGCAAGACAGCCAACCAGCGACAAACTATTTTGTCAACATTGAGTAGACCTGCAAATTGTAAAGTTATTTATTTAAGCCGCGGGCATGAGACTTGCTTTGGCGTTTCATTTCTTTCGCTCCTTCTTATGGCTCTCTCCCTCTCACAGACACAACAAAGTCTGTGAATAACCCCTCCTCTTTGTTGGAGGAAGCATTGTTGTTGGCGTTCCTAGCAATTCCCTAGTCTATGTTTGATCTCAGAGACCAAACTAACCAAAATAAGCTATTAGCGAGCATGTAAGGAGCCTAGTTTGGTGAATGTGATAGGCAATATCACATTGATTCAACAGCCCAGTCAATTTAAATCAATAAAATAAATTAAACTACAAATAAAAAGAATAATAATTAAAAACACTACTGCCAGCAAATGGTATTTCATAGAAAACATTTTTTAACATGAATAATTAGTCAAACTTAAAAACAAGAAAAGAATAATAAAAGACCAATCTCATTTCAAAGAAGAAACTTCCTGTTTCCTCAGACCAAGCAGACCAAGTTAACTTCGTCGCGATACGCAATAAATAAATGAATCGCATGATAAATGAAAATGAGCTTGATAATTTCCATCTGCATGCTTGTTTTCCTCGTCTCTCTCTCTCTCTCTCTCTCTCTCTCTAGACTGGATGACCACTCCGGTGCATCAGTGACCCCTCTCGGTCTCTTAGCGTAACGAGGAGTGAACCCTCGTGTCAGTGACTTGTCAGCTGCATGGTCTCTGTGAGGGGAGGCGGGACTCCTGCAGAGTGCAGCAAAAGAGGAGTATAGCCAGAGAAAACGCTACTTGAGAGTTTGAAAAATAAAAACAATATATATATATATACTGTATACACACTCCTTTCAGCTAAGAACAGGAAACTGAGGCTACAATTTGCACAAGCTCATCGAAATTGGACAATAGAAGATTGGAAAAACGTTGCCTGGTCTGATGAGTCTCGATTTCTGCTGCGACGTTCGGATGGTAGGGTCAGAATTTGGCGTCTACAACATGAAAGCATGGATCCATCCTGCCTTGTATCAACGGTTCAGGCTGGTGGTGGTGGTGTCATGGTGTGGGGAATATTTTCTTGGCACTCTTTGGGCCCCTTGGTACCAATTGACCATCGTTGCAACGCCACAGCCTACCTGAGTATTGTTGCTGACCATGTCCATCCCTTTATGACCACAATGTACCCAACTTCTGATGGCTACTTTCAGCAGGATAATGCGCCATGTCATAAAGCTGGAATCATCTCAGACTGGTTTCTTGAACATTACAATGAGTTCGCTGTACTCAAATGGCCTCCACAGTCACCAGATCTCAATCCAATAGAGCATCTTTGGGATGTGGTGGAACGGGAGATTCGCATCATGGATGTGCAGCCGACAAATCTGCGGCAACTGTGTGATGCCATCATGTCAATATGGACCAAACTCCCTGAGGAATGCTTCCAGCACCTTGTTGAATCTATGCCACGAAGAATTGAGGCAGTTCTGAAGGCAAAACGGGGTCCAACCCGTTACTAGCATGGGGTACCTAATAAAGTGGCCGGTGAGTGTATATATATAGAATTGGTTTCAAAGACAAACACTTTGGATTCAAACTGAATGACTGTGGTAAACCACTTAACCTGAGCAAGTCGGTGTGTCGCATGTGTTGTAAAAGCGTAGCCACTAAACACGGCAACACAACAAACATGCATATGCACCTAAAACCCAATCATTCGGGGCGGTTTTGCAGCTGGAAAAAAAAACTACAACAGATGGGCCGTATTTCACGTGTCTTTCATGGGAGCCCCATCAAGTTACCAAGTGGCCGTTTGCTCACCAGCATTTAAAAAGCTATTTTTATACGGAGTCCGGCATTGTGCTCACTCCACATAAAAAGCTACATTTCATCAATTCCCTCAAAGTTCACAGAGAACCATAACTGAACGTCACACCGCCACCGACTTGAGCTTCAAAGTTACAGGAAGTCATTCATTTTCAATGGAAGTGGACTTCTCTCAGCTGCAAGAGGCGGCAAATCCATCAGCATCACGTATTGGGCCTGTTGAGCAACCAGAGCGTCAAGTAGAAAGTTGCTCTACTTTATGGTAATGAGCTATGACGTGGGTCAGAAACTAGTGACCAGCAACCAATCGGAATATAGACGTCCTTCGCACTAGCTGATTCCAGAGAAACATACGATGTAAACCTTCGTTCCTACCAAAACATTAGTTCCAATAAAATGGAGGAAAAGCTCATCATCACTGGGTTCCCTACCATTTATAATATGACTTTGTGTATAGGGACCAGTTAAAAAAACAAGGCAGAGTTGGTGTCTCCCGTGAGTTGGCCAGGTGATGATGATTTTTTATTATTTTTAACTATGAGGGAATGATTGCACAACAATGAGCAGTGCACCATAGCATGCTAGTCTTCCTTGCTTGATGTGTATGGTGTGATCTGTTTGCATTTTACCCTTATTAAATGCGCAAAATTAACTTAAAGTAGAAGAAGCATTTTAGTGCAATGCACTTACATTAATAAGTTGTGTCAAAACCGATTTGACCAATTGCATCCAAACTATTGGACGCCAAAGCCTCAAAAGCTTCCCCGTACTTTTATAGAGCTTCTTTCGCAGCTCAAGTCGGCGGTGTGTATGTACAGTAAGGGTAAAACGATGCTGTTTTACCCTTACTGTACGTGCACAAATATTATCTGGTCTAGCTCAGTTAAAAACACTGAATCTGTCGGCATGTCAGCATGTTGTTACCGAGCCGGTTTTAACCAGTTGGCTACCGACAACGCTATGTTACCTGTTTAACTGACTTTAGCTGTTTAGATAACACACTCAACACTTTTGCTATGTTTACGCCTCGTGTCCACATACTGCGGCATTTCTGAGCGAAGACATTTGGAAACACTGTTGCCCCCGTTTTAGTTTGAAAACTCTGGGGTTGCTTTGTGGATGTATGGACACAAACTGAGACCTTTGGAAACGACGACGCGCATCAGTCTTGTCGGGTAGGTAGGCTTAGATACCGCAGTTGCAAAAGTTCCACCTCGACGTCGGACCAAGCAAATAAACCCTTGATCTTACTTTTTGCCATTGTTGTTATTTTTTTGTTATTTGTTATTTTCGGATTTTCAACTTATACATAAATTTTTTTAAATCACAGAGTAACGTCAGATAATCTGCTTCCTGTTTACACCGGCATGCACATGCCCAGTGTATGAGAATGGCCATGTGATTTGCATTGTCAAAAGTCTTAATATGGACGGAGATTTGTTCTGCTACAGGGGCTAAAACTCTTGGACGGAGAGTTTTGTCTCAAAATGCCGCTTAAAAATGAAAACGTAGTACGGTAGAATCATGTAGGGTGGGGGTGGGAATCCCCAGAAGCCCCCGATACGATATAATCAAGATACTTTTGTCACGATACAATGTTATAGCAATTTTAATTATACTGCAATATTCTTTGTTATATTGCATTTTATTACCCGTTTTCCAACTTCAAATTATGTCCCCAAAAGAAAACTTTGTCAACATCTGTTTTTTTTAATCTAAAAAGATACATTTCTATGTTTGTTCATCTTATAATCTAGTGGACTGAAAAAGCAATTAGTTTAAATATTTCAGTACTAAAAAGTTAAATTTTCATGTGCAATTTATATAATAAAAGATTGATTCTTGACACCCATGTAGCGATACAGAATTGCCACGGAAATATACTTTGTTGTATCAATTTGTTACCCCACCCCTACTAAATGGCAGCCCCCACCTAAATCTCTCCACTAATGTTTATATGTAATGTGTGTATGTAATGAATAATGACAGAGTGTAAGAATGGGGATTAATAAAAGTGCTTTTTCTTTTTAAAAACCGAATGTTTGTGCGGTTAACAACCTACTGCTTGAGTTTCTGTATTCATTGCAGTTGCGTGTGGAGCTTTTAGGAAAATGGTGAATCAGAATGTCAGAGACACAGAAACAGAGAGAGAGTCAAAGAGAGAGCAACAGAGTAAGTTTCAAAGCAGTTTGCGGGGTGTGTGACCGAGAGCTGAAGCAGCTGCGCATGTCTAACTCATGACACGCACACACATACACACGTTGTAGGGCTGACATACCAGAGGTGCCCCACCCGTTACATTCCACTTCATTATCCTCTACCTCTTCTCTTCTTTAGTCCCTCTTTTACCTAGTTTCTGTCATTATCTATTCCT
>JAQOOF010000419.1:7500-22500 GCA_029931835.1 Etheostoma nigrum | reverse complement strand
GAGGAAGAACACCGAGTTGAGCATGAGGAACATCTTGATGGTCTTGACTTTAGTCCTTGGGACGAGGTTCATGGTGCGGCGCACCGTGTGCCCGTCGGCGCTGATCCTCCAGATGTAGCGCACGACCCGCTGGTAGAAGGACACGATCAGCGCCACCGGGACGAAAAGACCCAACACCAAGTGGACGGCGGCGTAGGCGATACCGCCCCAGCTGTCCGGGAGGAAGAAGTCACAATGACTGCCGCCGGTGGACGCGGAACCGTAGAAGATGACGCAGGGCGACACGAAGGCGGCGTCGAACAGCCACGACGCCACGATCATCTTCTTCGCTTTCTCTCTGGACACCTTGAAGCTGAGCGGGTACACGATGGTGTAGAAGCGGTCCACGGAGATGGAGAGCAGCACGTAGACCTGCACGCCGGGGCACAGGTGCTGCAGGTACCGCACGGCCTTGCAGGCGCCGGCGCTCAGCGGCCATCGTCCCGACGCCACCTGCAGGAGGATGAACGGCGCCCAACCCAGGCTCATGAGCAGATCGGCGCACGCCATGGACACCACGAAGTAGTTGGTGGTGGACTGAGTCCGCCGGCTGCGGTGGACGACCAAACAGACGAGCGCATTTCCCAGGATGGAGACCAGCCAGAGGACAGAGAACACCAAACCCAAAACGGCGGCCTCGCCTGAAGTCAGCTCGTAGGAGACGCCGGTCCCGTTGGGCGGGCAGGAGGACGCGCCGCCGCTGCAGAGGGTGGGTGTCGGCAAGGTTGCCAGGACAGTGGAGTTGTCTCTCTGAGAGTAGTTTAAGGACATCTGATACATGAAGGACGGAGAGTAAAGGGAGGGATGGACACCAACCGACTGGGCGTACACCATCGCTAGGCCGCTGCACCGGAGAACAGCTGTGGACACAAAGAGACATGATCGCCGTTAGTTACGATCCTGGTTCACCGATTGGTCGGTCACACGAAGATTCCTGCAGCAGAGTATCAGAACTACGAGGTACGGCGACTCATTTCAGTCAAAGACTGAATTACTGCAATAATGCAAACTTTAACCCTCATGTTGTCCTCATCAGATCGGATCAGAGGACATTCAGAAACCAGATCAGAGGACATTCAGAAACCGGATCAGAGGACATTCAGAAACTAGATCAGAGGACATTCAGAAACCGGATCAGAGGACATTCAGGAACCGGATCAGCGGACATTCAGAAACCGGACATTCAGAAACCGGACATTCAGAAACCGGATCAGAGGACATTCAGAAACCAGATCAGAGGATATTCAGAAACCGGATCAGAGGACATTCAGAAACCAGATCAGAGGATATTCAGAAACCGGATCAGAGGACATTCAGGAACCGGATCAGAGGACATTCAGAAACCGGACATTCAGAAACCGGACATTCAGGAACCGGATGAGAGGACATTCAGAAACCGGATCAGAGGACATTCAGAGACCGGACATTCAGGAACCGGATCAGAGGACATTCAGAGACCGGACATTCAGGAACCGGATCAGAGGACATTCAGAAACCGGATATTCAGGAACCGGATCAGAGGACATTCAGAGACCGGACATTCAGGAACCGGATCAGAGGACATTCAGAGACCGGACATTCAGGAACCGGATCAGAGGACATTCAGAAACCGGATCAGAGGACATTCAGAGACCGGACATTCAGGAACCGGATCAGAGGACATTCAGAGACCGGACATTCAGGAACCGGATCAGAGGACATTCAGAGACCGGACATTCAGGAACCGGATCAGAGGACATTCAGAGACCGGATATTCAGGAACCGGATCAGAGGACATTCAGAAACCGGATATTCAGGAACCGGATCAGAGGACATTCAGAGACAGGACATTCAGGAACCGGATCAGAGGACATTCAGAGACCGGACATTCAGGAACCGGATCAGAGGACATTCAGAGACCGGATCAGAGGACATTCAGAGACCGGATGGGAAGTAACAAAGTACAAATACTTTGCTACTGTAGATTTTTAAGTAGATTTTTCAGATATTTTAACTTTACTATTTATTATTATGCAGACTTTTTACTTCTACTTCTTACATTTAACCCAAATATCGGGACTATCTTCTCTACATTTGACAACACTGTCTCGTTACTTTAGTTAATAATTAGTTTCAGTTCATCAATACCAGATCAATCTAACTGGACTATACGCTGCACTTCTGCTCCACAACAACACGTCTCGACAGCATAGCCTACATATTATATATTATATAATATGTATTATATAATACTATATATACATATTTATATAACATATAATATGTATTATATAATACATATTATATGTTATATAATACATATTATATAATATGTATTATATAATACATATTATATAATATGTATTATATAGCATATAATATGTATATATAATACATATTATATGTTATATATACCGTCTGAAGTAGCCTCCGAGATGCTAACGAGAGAGGCTACCCCCCCCCCCCCCACACACACACACCTGTGTTTGAGTCTGGATGTGTGTGTGGGTGTCGGCAGGTTTCTCTGGATGCATCCGGTTGCTATGGCTGAACTTGGTAAACATCCCCCCCCCCAGGCTTCCTTAATGGATGCTCTCAGAGGAGAGCTGGGTCTCTGTGGAAGGGTCCCTGGTCCCTGGTCCCTGGGACGGGTTAATGAAAAAGAGGGGCTGAGACTCGGAGGCTACTTCAGACGGTACAGAAGTCTCTCGTTAGCCTCTCGTTAGCATCTCGTTAGCCTCTCGTTAGCATCTCGTTAGCATCTCGTTAGCATCTCGGAGGCTACTGTAAGACGTGGTCTCTGTAGACGGCCCAGGCTCGACAGTTCTATCATAAATAAATAAAATAAATATTTATTTATGATACGTTTAAAATCGCAATAACATCGTATCGTGGCGTAAGTATCGTGATGATATCGGGAGGCGCCCCCCCCCCCACTACGCCCCTGTGTGTCAAAAATATGGAGTAGAAAAACACAGATACCAGGAAATGTATGTAGTTTGAAGTATGAAAGTACACAGTATATAATATGTGTTGCTTCTTAATGGAAATAAAAACAATGATTATAAAAAATAAAGACGCAGTAAAACAATATTAACATCACTTTCACACATTATAAACCAGAAACGGTGTATTATTTACATACATATATATACATATATATATGTGTGTATATATATATGTATGTATGTATGTGTACTATGAACCGAGGCTCCTTTAAATCTGAGCCTCTCATCGGCCTCTTGATGGAAAAACACTGCGCATCTGTTCATCTGTTCTCTTATTAAATATCTCACATTAAACAATCCGGGATCAGATAGTACACTACACTATACTATAGTACACTATACTATACTACACTATACTCTAGTACATTACATTATACTACACTATAGTACATGTCCTCTTCCTGAGGGACTCACGCGCAGCGGATTCCATTCAGTCTGCGAGCACAATGAGATTATTCTCTTAAAGATGAATATTAATAACGCACAGGTCCGTGTTATATTCCGGTGATATTATGGTCTGTAGCCCGATGCTAATCTAACGACCATCATGCATCACGTCTCCGACCTGCAACATGTCTGCTCCTGCTGGTTCGCCGCGGCGGCCGCTGCCTGGTGCACGACGGACAAAACCCTCCGAGTCACACGGGAGCGCGCTCCGTGGAGCCCGGGTACCCGCGGGCCGCCTCCGGGGGCTACCGGTGATCATCTAACCGTCCGCAGACCGCCCCGTCGGGGGGGAACCGAGCCGAGCCGAACCGAGCCGTCTCCCCGGGGAAGATGCTGCTGTGCGCGGGGACTCACCGGATCATAGCGGAGCTCCATGGTGGCGGTCCGTGATTCAGACCGGGACTCAGTGCGGGGGGGGGGGGGGGCTGGAGGTGGAGGATGGAGGATGGGGGGGGGGGGCTGGAGGTGGAGGGGGAGGTCCGTAAGGCTGTCTCTATATCTATATATATAGATATAGATATATATATAGATATATACAGTGAGGAAAATAAGTATTTGAACACGCTGCTATTTTGCAAGTTCTCCCACTTAGAAATCATGGAGGGGTCTGAAATTGTCATCGTAGGTGCATGTCCACTGTGAGAGACATAATCTAAACAAAACATCCAGAAATCACAATGTATGATCTTTTAACTATTTATTTGTATGATACAGCTGCAAATAAGTATTTGAACACCTGTCTATCAGCTAGAATTCTGACCCTCAAAGACCTGTTAGTCTGTCTTCAAAATGTCCACCTCCACTCCATTTATTATCCTAAATTAGATGCACCTGTTTGAGGTCGTTAGCTGCATAAAGACACCTGTCCACCCCATACAATCAGTAAGAATCCAACTACTAACATGGCCAAGACCAAAGAGCTGTCCAAAGACACTAGAGACTAAATTGTCCACCTCCACAAGGCTGGAAAGGGCTACGGGGACATGTCCAAGCAGCTTGGTGAAAAAAGGTCCACTGTTGGAGCAATCATTAGAAAATGGAAGAAGCTAAACATGACTGTCAATCTCCCTCGGACTGGGACTCCATGCAAGATCTCACCTCGTGGGGTCTCAAGGATCCTAAGAAAGGTGAGAAATCAGCCCAGAACTACACGGGAGGAGCTGGTCCAGGACCTGAAAAGAGCTGGGACCACCGTTTCCAAGGTTACTGTTGGTAATACACTAAGACGTCATGGTTTGAAATCATGCATAGCACGGAAGGTTCCCCTGCTTAAACCAGCACATGTCAAGGCCGTCTTAAGTTTGCCAATGACCATTTGGATGATCCAGAGGAGTCATGGGAGAAAGTCATGTGGTCAGATGAGACCAAAATAGAACTTTTTGGTCATAATTCCACTAACCGTGTTTGGAGGAAGAAGAATGATGAGGACCATCCCAAGACCACCATCCCTACTGTGAAGCATGGGGGGTAGCATCATGCTTTGGGGGTGTTTTTCTGCACATGGGACAGGGCGACTGCACTGTATTAAGGAGAGGAGGACCGGGGCCATGTATTGGGAGATTTTGGGGAACAACCTCCTTCCCTCAGTTAGAGCATTGAAGATGGGTCGAGGCTGGGTCTTCCAACATGACAATGACCCGAAGCACACAGCCAGGAGAACCAAGGAGGGGCTCTGGAAGAAGCATATCAAGGTTCTGGGGGGGCCTAGCCAGTCTCCAGACCTAAACCCAATAGAGAATCTTTGGAGGGAGCTCAAACTCCGTGTTTCTCAGCGACAGCCCAGAAACCTGACTGATCTAGAGAAGATCTGTGTGGAGGAGTGGGCCAAAATCCCTTCTGCAGTGTGTCAAACCTGGTGAAGAACTACAGGAAACGTTTGACCTCTGGAACTGCAAACAAAGGCTACTGTACCAAATATTAACATTGATCTCCTCAGGTGTTCAAATACTTATTTGCAGCTGTATCATACAAATAAATAGTTAAATCATACATTGTGATTTCTGGATGTTTTTTTAGATTATGTCTCTCACAGTGGACATGCACCTACGAGGACAATTTCAGACCCCTCCATGATTTCTAAGTAGGAGAACTTGCAAAATAGCAGCGTGTTCAAATACTTATTTTCCTCACTGTATATATATATATAAGGACATTTACTCCAGTAGTACTTCAGATGTTGAGGTACTCTTTAGTTAATAGTTGCTGTAATAGTTGCTTTAGTTACTAGTTCCTTTAGTTACTCCTACCTTCCTCTCTCTCTATAAAAGGAAACATCTAATTAACGGTCTGATGCTGACGCAGCACGGCGCCATGGCAACCACAACAAACACGTTTTTTTTCTCCAGTAGGCCGGTTACCATGGCAACCAAAAATGATGCTGATGGGAGAGAGAGAGGGAGAGTTAAAGTATTTCCTTTTATTTTATATTTTTTATTTACATGTGAATACATATACATATATATTAGATATATATGTATATACAGTACATATATCTGTGTTATATATATATATAAAAATATTTTATTAATTTTTCCACTTATTTCTCAAAATAATTAAAGTTTGACTGAAAGGTGTGTCTGTGTGTGTCTGTGTGTGTATGTGTGTGTATATGTGTGTGTGTGTATATGTGTGTGTATATGTGTGTATTTGTGTGTGTGTGTGTGTCTGTGTGTGTGTGTGTGTATATGTGTGTGTGTGTATATGTGTGTGTGTGTGTATATGTGTGTATTTGTGTGTGTGTGTGTGTGTGTGTGTCTGTGTGTGTGTGTGTGTGTGTATATGTGTGTATTTGTGTGTGTGTGTGTGTGTATATGTGTGTATTTGTGTGTGTGTGTGTGTGTGTGTGTATATGTGTGTATTTGTGTGTGTGTGTGTGTATGTGTGTGTGTGTGTGTATGTGTGTGTATTTGTGTGTGTGTGTGTGTGTGTGTGTCTGTGTGTGTGTGTGTGTGTGTATATGTGTGTATTTGTGTGTGTGTGTGTGTGTATATGTGTGTATTTGTGTGTGTGTGTGTGTGTGTGTGTATTTGTGTGTATGTGTGTGTATGTGTGTGTGTGTGTGTATTAAACCCATTCTGACGGCGTCATATTTCATGATTTTATTATTATTTACAAGCATTTTGAATGCTGATTATCGACTCCAACAAAATAAAACATGAACGTCTTCTGGAGAGAAGAAGAGAAGAAGAGAAGAAGACACGCGATTGGTTACTGATCGGCCTCGAAAATAAATAAAAACAGCAAAATGCAATCAGCATTTATTAATTATTTCCCCTTTAACCCCCGGTGTCCCCGGTCTAGTCTGACCCCTCAACAACACGTCTCTACATCATTAATGTGTTCCTCCAGACTGATGAGGACGTCTCCTAGCAACGCTCTCACTGGATCTCAGTTTTAACTATTGGTAAAAGAACTTTAAAAAAAGTTTAAAAAAAAGAGAAAAATGTCAAATAAAAGTGACGAAAATGTGACTAATCTAAAAAAATGTTTGGGGGAAAATCCACCAAAATTTTCAGAAGGCTCAGAAAAAGTCGACAAACGTCGGAAAAAGTGACAAAATCATTGTGGGAAAGAAAAGGGTTGAAAAGACGCCATAACGTTGATAAAAGGGTTTTATTTTTGGTCGGCGGGAGGACGCCACGAGACGCTGAGAGTTCCCCGGTAACGGGACGTGATTAAGGGGGGGGGGGGGGGGGGTAACTACCGTGTGTCTAAGTGACTGATGGGACATCTGTGACATTGGTCCAGTATTAAGCCACGATGTAAGTTAACAGTTATTCTCCATCTTGTATTTACCTTCACAAAAGATTCAAACAGCCCCGAAATCACCGTCACCAAACCCACCAGACTCCATGTAAATAATCACTACTTTTAGCATGTATAGAGCAGCATATCTCCACCAGACTCCATGTAAATAATCACTACTTTTAGCATGTATAGAGCAGCATATCTCCACCAGACTCCATGTAAATAATCACTACTTTTAGCATGTATAGAGCAGCATATCTCCACATGTAAATGGGTGAATTAAGAGTTTATTCCAACCAGACCAGAGTGGTGATTGTTGGAACAGTGGAAAGATGAACCAAGACGGCTTTTGGTAGTTTTATTTAGTTTCTATCTTCTTTGAACGAAGTATGTTTTATGATGCTAAAAGTAGTGATTATTTACATGGAGTCTGGTGGAGATATGCTGCTCTATACACGCTAAAAGTAGTGATTATTTACATGGAGTCTGGTGGAGATATGCTGCTCTATACACACTAAAAGTAGTGATTATTTACATGGAGTCTGGTGGAGATATGCTGCTCTATACACGCTAAAAGTAGTGATTATTTACATGGAGTCTGGTGGAGATATGCTGCTCTATACACGCTAAAAGTAGTGATTATTTACATGGAGTCTGGTGGAGATATGCAGCTCTATACATGCTAAAAGTAGTGATTATTTACATGGAGTCTGGTTTAGGGGAATCTGAGGTAAACCTGGTTAAGTATGTAACATTGCCTTACTATCATAAATCATTATAGTGAATCCAAAAACCTTTAACCTTAATAACACCTTATATGGACCATGAAACTCTACAGAACTTAACTTCTTATTTGTCTCAGGGGTAAATGAATGATTAATAAAAACAGCTCTGAGTTTCTCTACTGGCAGAAATCCCCGTAGTGAAGTGGTTTCTGAGTCCTGTTTGAGGGTGCACGTGTTCAGAAGACCTTCATCTTACAGTCTCACAGTATTTACAGATAGACACACACAATATGTACAAAGCTGCAGGAGCTCCAGGAGACAAACGCCGAGTCCCCCACTCTGTCCCCGTCGTCTAACCTTTAACCTCTCAGGCCTCCGTCCAGCGTCAGGGTCCCAAATCTGCAGGAGACACAGTCAGGGATTAGAGACTGGGGGGAGGGGGACTGAGTACCAGGGCCCTCATCTGAGGAGGGCCCAATAAGACGCTAGAATAATAAGATCCTCATCTGTTTGTGGTGCTGACCTCTCTAAGAAGTGGTTGTTCTCCGCCAGCTCCTTGACGACGCCCTCCATCTCCTCCTTCAGCTTCTTCATCCTGAAAGTACAAACCTCGGTTAGGGAGGAGCCCGACCGATACATCGGCCGATATCTCGCATGTCCCGATCTATCGGTATCGGCATTTATAATGGACGATTAAAAAAAATACATTATACACCCTAGTGTTGTCTTCCCGTCGAAATCAACACTTCTGTTGACGTTTTTCTTCCATTTTTTCAATGTCTGTCACTATTATCATTAAGTTTAGTTTTACAGTTATAATCAGATTTACCCTCTCAGTGGGGGTGAAATGAATATTAGGGGCAATGTCCCCGGGCCAGGTGGTCAGTTAATGAAGAAGAAGAAGAAGAAGGAGAAGAGCCTCACCCCAGCGTCATCTCCACCAGCGTGTTCTGGCTCAGGTAGGCCTGAGGCTTCATCCCACCGGACACCAGAGGAAGAACCTTCTGGGGCAGCTGTTCCTGCAGCTGGACACACACACACACACACACACACACACACACACAGACACACACACACACACACACAAACATTTTAAAAATGTATATAGTTATACTTTACAGGATGTTAAAATAACCAGCTAGCAGATAGTGAGGAGACATTTTTTACAGTGTGTTCAGGGGACAGGCAGCTAGCAGATAGTGAGGAGACATTTTTTACAGTGTGTTCAGGGGACAGGCAGCTAGCAGATAGTGAGGAGACATTTTTTACAGTGTGTTCAGGGGACAGGCAGCTAGCAGATAGTGAGATGTTTTTTACAGTGTGTTCAGGGGACAGGCAGCTAGCAGATAGTGGGGAGATGTTTTTACAGTGTGTTCAGGGGACAGGCAGCTAGCAGATATTTTTTACAGTGTGTTCAGGGGACAGGCGGCTAGCAGATAGCATGTTATTTTGTACAGTGTGTTCAGGGGACAGGCAGCTAGCAGATAGCATGTTATTTTGTACAGTGTGTTCAGGGGACAGGCAGCTAGCAGATAGCATGTTATTTTTTACAGTGTGTTCAGGGGACAGGCAGCTAGCAGATAGCATGTTATTTTTTACAGTGTGTTCAGGGGACAGGCAGCTAGCCCATATCTCTCTAACCTTAATGGCCCTCTCCAGCAGCATCGTCACTTCCTTTTCGATGCTGATCAGCTGACCCGACAGACTGAGCAGCTGCTTCTTCACGTGATGAACCTTCCTGCAAACACACAGAGAAGCGTTGCTAAGCAACAGCGGAGGGTAGCAGCCAGGTGTGTGTGATGATGATGATGATGATGGTTACCTGAGCCACTCCTCGCTCTTAGAGATGAAGAGGCGATACTTCATGGCACACTCCTCGGTGAACAGAGACCTGGCTTTACTGGCGTGGAGCACCAACTTCTGTCTGTCAGAGACACACACACACACACACACACACACACACACACACACACACACACACACAGAGAGAGAAACACACACACACACACACACACACACACACACACACACACACACACACACACACACACACACACACACACACACACACACACACACACACACACAGAGAGAGACACACACACACACACACACACACACACACACACACACACACACACACACACACACACAGAGAAACACACACACACACACACACACACACACGACACACACACACACACACACACACACACAGAGAACACACACACACACACACACACAGAGAAACACACACACACACACACACACACACACACACACACACACACAGAGAAACACACACACACACACACACACACACACACACACACACAGAGACACACACACACACACACACACACACACACACACACACACACACACACACACACAGACTTCAGATACAGTATTAGGGGACCACTAAGGTCTATATAAAGAGACTTCAGATACAGTATTAGGGACCACTAAGGTCTATATAAAAGAGACTTCAGATACAGTATTAGGGGACCACTAAGGTCTATATAAAGAGACTTCAGATACAGTATTAGGGACCACTAAGGTCTATATAAAAGAGACTTCAGATACAGTATTAGGGGACCACTAAGGTCTATATAAAGAGACTTCAGATACAGTATTAGGGACCACTAAGGTCTATATAAAGAGACTTCAGATACAGTATTAGGGACCACTAAGGTCTATATAAAGAGACTTCAGATACAGTATTAGGGGACCACTAAGGTCTATATAAAGAGACTTCAGATACAGTATTAGGGGACCACTAAGGTCTATATAAAAGAGACTTCAGATACAGTATTAGGGGACCACTAAGGTCTATATAAAGAGACTTCAGATACAGTATTAGGGGACCACTAAGGTCTATATAAAGAGACTTCAGATACAGTATTAGGGACCACTAAGGTCTATATAAAGAGACTTCAGATACAGTATTAGGGACCACTAAGGTCTATATAAAGAGACTTCAGATACAGTATTAGGGGACCACTAAGGTCTATATAAAGAGACTTCAGATACAGTATTAGGGGACCACTAAGGTCTATATAAAGAGACTTCAGATACAGTATTAGGGGACCACTAAGGTCTATATAAAGAGATTTCAGATACAGTATTAGGGGACCACTAAGGTCTATATAAAGAGACTTCAGATACAGTATTAGGGGACCACTAAGGTCTATATAAAGAGACTTCAGATACAGTATTAGGGGACCACTAAGGTCTATATAAAGAGACTTCAGATACAGTATTAGGGACCACTAAGGTCTATATAAAGAGACTTCAGATACAGTATTAGGGGACCACTAAGGTCTATATAAAGAGATTTCAGATACAGTATTAGGGGACCACTAAGGTCTATATAAAGAGACTTCAGATACAGTATTAGGGGACCACTAAGGTCTATATAAAGAGACTTCAGATACAGTATTAGGGACCACTAAGGTCTATATAAAGAGACTTCAGATACAGTATTAGGGACCACTAAGGTCTATATAAAGAGACTTCAGATACAGTATTAGGGGACCACTAAGGTCTATATAAAGAGACTTCAGATACAGTATTAGGGACCACTAAGGTCTATATAAAGAGACTTCAAATACAGTATTAGGGACCACTAAGGTCTATATAAAGAGACTTCAGATACAGTATTAGGGACCACTAAGGTCTATATAAAGAGACTTCAGATACAGTATTAGGGGACCACTAAGGTCTATATAAAGAGACTTCAGATACAGTATTAGGGGACCACTAAGGTCTATATAAAGAGACTTCAGATACAGTATTAGGGACCACTAAGGTCTATATAAAGAGACTTCAGATACAGTATTAGGGGACCACTAAGGTCTATATAAAGAGACTTCAGATACAGTATTAGGGGACCACTAAGGTCTATATGAAGAGACTTCAGATACAGTATTAGGGACCACTAAGGTCTATATAAAGAGACTTCAGATACAGTATTAGGGGACCACTAAGGTCTATATAAAGAGACTTCAGATACAGTATTAGGGGACCACTAAGGTCTGTATAAAGAGACTTCAGATACAGTATTAGGGGACCACTAAGGTCTATATAAAGAGACTTCAGATACAGTATTAGGGGACCACTAAGGTCTGTATAAAGAGACTTCAGATACAGTATTAGGGGACCACTAAGGTCTATATAAAGAGACTTCAGATACAGTATTAGGGACCACTAAGGTCTATATAAAGAGACTTCAGATACAGTATTAGGGGACCACTAAGGTCTATATAAAAGAGACTTCAGATACAGTATTAGGGACCACTAAGGTCTATATAAAGAGACTTCAGATACAGTATTAGGGACCACTAAGGTCTATATAAAGAGACTTCAGATACAGTATTAGGGACCACTAAGGTCTATATAAAGAGACTTCAGATACAGTATTAGGGACCACTAAGGTCTATATAAAGAGACTTCAGATACAGTATTAGGGGACCACTAAGGTCTATATAAAGAGACTTCAGATACAGTATTAGGGACCACTAAGGTCTATATAAAGAGACTTCAGATACAGTATTAGGGACCACTAAGGTCTATATAAAGAGATTTCAGATACAGTATTAGGGGACCACTAAGGTCTATATAAAGAGACTTCAGATACAGTATTAGGGGACCACTAAGGTCTATATAAAGAGACTTCAGATACAGTATTAGGGGACCACTAAGGTCTATATAAAGAGACTTCAGATACAGTATTAGGGACCACTAAGGTCTATATAAAGAGACTTCAGATACAGTATTAGGGACCACTAAGGTCTATATAAAGAGACTTCAGATACAGTATTAGGGGACCACTAAGGTCTACATAAAGAGACTTCAGATACAGTATTAGGGACCACTAAGGTCTATATAAAGAGACTTCAGATACAGTATTAGGGGACCACTAAGGTCTATATAAAGAGACTTCAGATACAGTATTAGGGACCACTAAGGTCTATATAAAGAGACTTCAGATACAGTATTAGGGACCACTAAGGTCTATATAAAGAGACTTCAGATACAGTATTAGGGGACCACTAAGGTCTATATAAAGAGACTTCAGATACAGTATTAGGGACCACTAAGGTCTATATAAAGAGACTTCAGATACGGTCTATATAAAGAGACTTCAGATACAGTATTAGGGGACCACTAAGGTCTATATAAAGAGACTTCAGATACAGTATTAGGGACCACTAAGGTCTATATAAAGAGACTTCAGATACAGTATTAGGGGACCACTAAGGTCTATATAAAGAGACTTCAGATACAGTATTAGGGACCACTAAGGTCTATATAAAGAGATTTCAGATACAGTATTAGGGGACCACTAAGGTCTATATAAAGAGACTTCAGATACAGTATTAGGGGACCACTAAGGTCTATATAAAGAGATTTCAGATACAGTATTAGGGGACCACTAAGGTCTATATAAAGAGACTTCAGATACAGTATTAGGGACCACTAAGGTCTATATAAAGAGACTTCAGATACAGTATTAGGGGACCACTAAGGTCTATATAAAGAGATTTCAGATACAGTATTAGGGGACCACTAAGGTCTATATAAAGAGACTTCAGATACAGTATTAGGGGACCACTAAGGTCTATATAAAGAGACTTCAGATACAGTATTAGGGACCACTAAGGTCTATATAAAGAGACTTCAGATACAGTATTAGGGACCACTAAGGTCTATATAAAGAGACTTCAGATACAGTATTAGGGGACCACTAAGGTCTATATAAAGAGACTTCAGATACAGTATTAGGGACCACTAAGGTCTATATAAAGAGACTTCAGATACAGTATTAGGGACCACTAAGGTCTATATAAAGAGACTTCAGATACAGTATTAGGGACCACTAAGGTCTATATAAAGAGACTTCAGATACAGTATTAGGGGACCACTAAGGTCTATATAAAGAGACTTCAGATACAGTATTAGGGGACCACTAAGGTCTATATAAAGAGACTTCAGATACAGTATTAGGGACCACTAAGGTCTATATAAAGAGACTTCAGATACAGTATTAGGGGACCACTAAGGTCTATATAAAGAGACTTCAGATACAGTATTAGGGGACCACTAAGGTCTATATGAAGAGACTTCAGATACAGTATTAGGGACCACTAAGGTCTATATAAAGAGACTTCAGATACAGTATTAGGGGACCACTAAGGTCTATATAAAGAGACTTCAGATACAGTATTAGGGGACCACTAAGGTCTATATAAAGAGACTTCAGATACAGTATTAGGGGACCACTAAGGTCTGTATAAAGAGACTTCAGATACAGTATTAGGGGACCACTAAGGTCTATATAAAGAGACTTCAGATACAGTATTAGGGACCACTAAGGTCTATATAAAGAGACTTCAGATACAGTATTAGGGGACCACTAAGGTCTATATAAAAGAGACTTCAGATACAGTATTAGGGACCACTAAGGTCTATATAAAGAGACTTCAGATACAGTATTAGGGACCACTAAGGTCTATATAAAGAGACTTCAGATACAGTATTAGGGACCACTAAGGTCTATATAAAGAGACTTCAGATACAGTATTAGGGACCACTAAGGTCTATATAAAGAGACTTCAGATACAGTATTAGGGGACCACTAAGGTCTATATAAAGAGACTTCAGATACAGTATTAGGGACCACTAAGGTCTATATAAAGAGACTTCAGATACAGTATTAGGGACCACTAAGGTCTATATAAAGAGATTTCAGATACAGTATTAGGGGACCACTAAGGTCTATATAAAGAGACTTCAGATACAGTATTAGGGGACCACTAAGGTCTATATAAAGAGACTTCAGATACAGTATTAGGGACCACTAAGGTCTATATAAAGAGACTTCAGATACAGTATTAGGGACCACTAAGGTCTATATAAAGAGACTTCAGATACAGTATTAGGGGACCACTAAGGTCTATATAAAGAGACTTCAGATACAGTATTAGGGACCACTAAGGTCTATATAAAGAGACTTCAGATACGGTATTAGGGGACCACTAAGGTCTACATAA